>CAOJBK013240060.1:0-11264 GCA_948294925.1 Codiaeum variegatum
AATAGATTTGAGCTTTTCAATTGAATGTCTTTAATTGATTTTGTGCTTAAAACTAGAGTTTACTTTGTTATTAAATTCTAGATCTCAGAGTTTACTTCAAAATTACGAAGGTTGAGATTTAAACTCAAAATATGGAATCAAGTAACTTAAGGTAGGTAATACTTAGGGATAATGTTGCTCCCAAGAGACATCAAAATTAATTTTCAAATTGCTTAATGAGTTATTTCTATTGCCTAGTATCACATGAGCAGTTGTTAATAATAGATTGAATATTGGTAAACTGACTTGGGAGAGCTTTTTACCTAGTTAAGAGAAATTAGGTCTAGCATTTAAGTGTGAAGAGAGAATCTAGAATGTAGGTTAAAGAACAATAATGAATTGTGCAATGAACCCCAAGTCCTAAGTGTTTATTATTATTAAATTTTCCTTATTATTTACTTATTTTAGTTTTTAATTTACAAATCAACTCAATAATCATCGTCTAAATAATAGTTGAAGAATTAATTTAGTACTTTCCATCCTTTCCTTTGGAGACAAACTTTTATACTCATTACTAAACTATAAGAATGATATGTACACTTGCAGATTCATCCTATCAAGTTTTTAGCGCCGTTGCCGGGGAAGGAAATTGTGCAATATCAATAATAGTGATAAGATTGTTAATTTGGACATTTTTATTTATTTAGTTATTTAATCTTTCTTTTCTAGAATCTTTGGCCCAAGAAGTTTTGGAGTTGTAGGAGAAGTGATAAAAATGCTCAATTAGTGGAGTACAACCCAGAAATAGAGAGCAGTTGCAGGACATTGAACAAAGAGAGAAGGGAAAGGTTAAGAAGGGACCAAGAAGAGGTAGAAGTAAGAAGTCTATTTGATCCCATCGATTTAAAGAAAGAGGTAGCAATGATTGAGTAAAAGACTTTGATGGATTATGCTTTTCCTTCTCCAGCAGCATTACCTATCATCTCAAGGCCAGCTGTAACGATAAAAAACTTTGAGTTGAAGCCATCTCTTATCCAAATGGTTCGATAGTCCCAATTTGGAGGAGAAATTTTGGAGAATGTTAATGTGCATCTTTCCAACTTTTTAGAAATTTGTGACAAAATTAAGATGAATGGTGCAACTGATGATGCTATTCATTTCATGCTTTTCCCATTTTCACTAAAGGTTAAAAAAAAAAGTTTGGTTACAGGCATAACCACCGGGGTCCTTCACAACTTGGGAAGGGTTGACCAAGGCTTTCCTAGCTAAGTATTTTCCTCTTGGAAAACAGCAAGGCTGCGTAATGAGATCACTAATTTTTCCACATATGAGGAGGAGACACTTTTTAAAGCATGGGAAAGATACAAGGAGCTACAAAGGAAGTGTCCACACTATGGGATTCCATATTGGATGATCATTGATTCATTTTTAATGGGTTGACACCTTAAATGCGGAGAACTATTGATGCAACAACTAGAAGTAACTTTATGAGAAAGAAAAAGGATGAAGCTTTATAGTTGCTTTAAGAGATGGCCACAAATAGTTATCATTGGACCAATGAGAAAGGGCCAACAATGAATGTAACTAGTGTTCATGAAGTGGATAATGTGGTAGCACTCACTGCAAAGGTAGATGCCTTGACTAAGGCATTTGAGAGAGCTAGAGTCTTTGGGAATCAACAACCCCTTATGGTTTGTGAGGGCTATGGGGGAGGACATTCAAGCAATGAATGTTATAGTTATGAACAAGTTAATTACATTAATAATCCTCCATGACAGTAGAACAACCCCTTCACCAACACTTACAATCTGGGTTGGAGAAATCATCCAAACCTATCATGTCAGAATAATCGAAGGCAAGGTTATCAAAGGAATTATCAGTAGAAAAACTAGCAACCTTCTCCTGCTCACAATAAGAGCAAGTCATCATTGGAGCTTCACTTAAGAAGTTTATAGGGTCTACTTCTGAGCGCTTTAAAAAGATTGAGAAGCAATATGACAAGTTGGATCAGAAGGTAGATCAATTAGTTTCTCACAGTAGGAATTTGGAGGTACAAATTGGGAATTACCCAATTCTTTCAATGAAAGACCTCAAGGACCCTTGCCTAGCAAACCTGAAGTAAATCCAAGGGAGCATTGCAATGCTATCTTATTAAGGAGTGGTAGGCATTTGGATGATATTAGACTAATGCCAGTAAAGGAGGCTTCAAAGGAAATGGAAGAGTCTAATATTGAGGAGGATGCTAAAGAGGCTGAGATTGAGAAAGTAAAATATGTGTCACCTCTTCCATATATGCCACCAATCCCTTTCCCACGAAGGTTGAAAAGATTTGAAAAAGAGATGGGAGAGGAAAGAGAAGTTCCACTTATAGTGAATTCAGAAAGGCATAAAAAGAATAAAGTGGAGGTCAAGAATGATAAGGTGCTTAAGTCTAATGTTATGAATAAAGAAGCTCCACCAGTCCTCTTTCCTCAAAGGCTCAAGAAGCAGAAATATAAGAAGGAATACGAAAGATTCTTGGATGTATTTATACAACTTCACATCACCATTCCGTTTAGGGTGGCCTTAGCTCAAATGCCAAATTATGCAAAATTTCTTACGGAGCTGCTTGCCAAGAAGTGGAAGATGGTAGACAATGAAGTGGTAGTAGCACTTATTGAGGAGTGCAGCACCATCATTTAAAACAAGCTCCTGTAGAAGCTTAAGGACCTATTTAGTTTTTCTATACCCTATTTTATTGGTGATAATAAATTTGAAAAAAATTAATGTGATTTAAGGGCTAGTGCTACCATTATGCCCCTATCTACTTATAAAGCATTGGGGTTAGGTCCATTACTCCAACCACAATGACTTTGGAATTAGCTGAGCATTCTGTGAAGTTCCTATATGATTTTAGAGAACGTTGTACTTAAAGTGGACAAATTTTTCATACTTGTGGACTTTATAGTTCTTAATATGAAAGAGGATGTAGAGATTCCTCATATTCTGGAGAAGCCATTTTTTGGCAACCGCTCGAGCGCTAATTTATGTGGAGTAAGGGGAATTGACCATAAGAGTAGGAGATGGAGTTCATGTATTTAAAATAGTCAAATTATCTAAGACTCTCACATCCACTACGAATGGTTGAATAATTGGTAAGGAAAATTATTTTGAAATTTTTGTGATTGAAAGAAATAAGAAGGTTGAAAGATGTCGTGACTTTAAAAGTCACAAATGTCAATCTAATACGACGTTAAAGAAGCGCTTATTAGAAGGCAACCTAATTTTATAAATTTTTCTTAGTTAATTTGTATTATTTTTTATTGGTTTTTCTTTATTCTTATGAGCGTTGAGTATTTGAGATTTGAAAAAAGAAAAATTAGTTTGGAATTTATCTTGCAGGTTGGCACAGCTAATTGAGAAATTTGGCATGAGTTGTGCAAAGAAAAATGCTATTACCATAAGTATAAAAAAATAATTATTCACAGTCTAATAAAAAATTTTGATACAGGGTGTGCCTAACAAAAGTTTTCTATCCTATAAAAGTTTGAAGGAAAAATTTATGCACAGGCAAGTAGGCATGGCCTATGCTACAAAAACAGTACTGCCAAAATTTTGTAAGTTGAGCTTTGAGTTAATATTTTTTTTCTTTTTCTTTTTGTTAGATTTTCAAATAATAAAAAATTTTTAAAAAAATTAATTTCAGAATTCCCCCAAAAACTGAAACTACGCGTTCTTTCTTCATATTCTTCTCCTTTCTCCAACAATAAACCCTAACTATAACCTCCATAGCCACCACATCTCTTCAACCAAACGCCGTCACACTTTCAGACCAACCCAGCCGCAGACTCAGCCTCGCCGTCCAGCTTCTCAGCCGCTTCACAGCCCCGATAGCCACTTTCGACCTCGACACAGTCCCAGCCATCAACGACGTTCCCAGCTGCCTTCTCCACCCGTTCAAATCTCAACCCGACAACTCTGCAGATTCAGGCGAACCCGAACCCTTAACAAGACAGACTCCTCAACAGCCAGCCGCCATTCAACTCAACCTACCATTTTCCCATTTCCAGACACAGATCCGAACCGTTTCCTCTTCAACCTTCACCCATCCCAAATCCAACCCGCCTTTCTAACGTACCCAAACCAATCCGCAATCTTCCTTCGACCCGACTCACCATGCACAGCCCTCAACCCGATTCAAAAACCACCAGACCCGATTACCTTGACCCGTTCTCACCTACAAAATCCGACCTGTTTCAGTCCCTACCACAACCTGGACCTGACCCGTTTCCTCTCTAACCACATCTAAACCGACCCGAATTACAATCGACATATGATATCTTTGAAGTTATGAGCAGAAAAACCAAAAAAAAATTATGTTCAAGAAAATTCATTGGAAATTAAGGACCAATTTTGGTACATTATAAAGGGATTTTGAGAATTTTGAATTTACGGCTAAAAAGAAAATCGGTATTGTAATTTTGAAGAATCTAAACATTAAGAAAAATGTTTAGTCAAAGTGTGGGAGAGTTTTAGAATGTTTTCCTAATTTATTTTTATTTTTATGTTTTTATTTTGGATTTGATTTCTAATTGGATTTGAATTTTAAATTGTGTTTTATAATTGTGCAGTAGCAGTAATTCTTAAAATTTGATGGATTTGTTTATAATTTGCTTTTGAAATAATTTAATTTTTTTTAAAATTTTTCTCATATATTAAATTAAGATAAGAAAATTTTTTATAATCATAATGAAAATTGTTTATTTTAAATTTATTTAAAATTGAATTTTTTTTTAAAAAAATGCTTAATTTGACATCTTTGAATCATTGATTATTTAAAATTTATGTATGTTTACTTAGATGTGGTTTTTACAACATTTTTATTTTAGGTAACCTCAACTATTTTAGAACATTTTATTTGATTCTGTTGAAGCAAAATTTTATATTCGGTATTATAAAAGAAGATGATTTAGTTATTTTTTTGTGTAGTCAAAATCAAATATCCACATTGTGATTATTTTTTCCTTGTTTTATCCCTTTGAGTCAAAATTAAATTTTTAGTTTTTTTTTTATTTATGTTAAAGTTCGTGTTTTTTCCTTCCTGTTTTTATGAGGTTATTTTATTAAGTGAATTTTGAATGGCATTGATATTTAGTTATGCAAAAAGTTAATATTTATTTTTGAACTACTTATATTTTAATTATAATTTGAAAGTAGTTCAAAATTAAGTTTGGGAGAATTAAAACAAAAATATTATGCGTACTTCATTGAAATTGATACAATGTCTATGGAAAAAAAAAAGAAAAAGAAAAAATTTGAAAAAAAAAATGAATAAAGTGAAGGAGATTTTAGTAGATGGTATTATTTGAGTTATGAAAATGATTGATTTTCCATTATGAAATTTTTAGTCCTTTTATGCACAAATGTTTTGTATTTCTCATCTCACTTCATGTGTTTACTTATGAAATTTTTTTATATTTTGTTCATTTAACCTTTTCTGATTTACCATTACCCTTTTTAGCCCTATTATACGCATAATAAAAGTCTTTTTGATCATTTTAAATCAATAAATATCATTAGTGGAGATGAATTGTTTGTGGTGCATATTAGATAATTAAGCTTACTTAATATTTTTAGAGATTTTCTAGGATAGATTTGAGTATATATATTTATCTGAATTGCAACAATTCCTTTATAATTGATGATTTGCATTATCAAACTATGAAAAGTGATTTGAGACTTGAAGTAGACAAAACTTTTATCATGATCACTTGAGATTTTTAATTAATGAATTATGTGTGTATGAATTTTCTTATTTTTTAGTTCAATTTTGCTTGAGGACAAACAAAGAATTAAGTTTAGAGAAATTTGATGTACCTAAATTTGGATGTATTATCTTGAGCAATTTATGATAAATATTTACTAAATTTTAGAGATTCATGCCAAATCATTTTATTATTTTAGTTATTTTTATTTTTATTCAATCTTATATTTTCTTTTAGTGTTTTGTAGTTTTTGCTAGTATTTTTAGGTTAAAGTGAAGAAGAATGGTGTTTGAAAATTGATTGATAAAGCTTGAAATCATGAAGTTAAAGTTTGAAACTTTTTGGAGAAAAAAATGTGTGGAGAAGAGAGTTTTTACATATTCAAAGGCATGTTGAAGATTCTGCATAGGTTATGCTAAGAAATTTGAAGTTGTCCAAATTGTCAATGAAGCTTTGCACATGCATGCTGAAAATTTTGCACATGTTGTGCATAATTGCACCTACGAATTTTATAAGTTTTCCTCCTATTTTCAACTTTAGAAGGGAATTTTGGGAAATGAGAAATTCATAGAAAAACCCTAAAAATAAGAGATTAAGAGAGCCTCCATCATCATAATCAAAACACCAATTCTTGTCTCCACACCACAAAAATTGAGATTCTTGGAAGATTGAGATTAGAGATTTTTCCACTCCAAGCTTTTCAAGAGTTTTATTTCTTTAAACTTTAATATAGTTTTATTTTATTTTATTTATTTTATGCACTTTGTTTTATTTATGATTATGTTTGAATTATTTGTTAATTTGGAGTTTGATTTGGTTATTCTAAACACGAGTGGCTAAATCCTTAATCTAGGATTAGGGATGTAGTTGCTACAATGATTTATTATTCTTAATTGATTTAATAGATTTAAACTTTTCAATTGAATGTATTCAATTGATTTTGTGCTTAAAGGTAGGTTTTACTTGATCACTAAATTCTATATCTTAGAGTTTACTTCAAAATTACAGAGGTTGAGATTTAAACTTAGAACATGAAATCAATTAAATTAGGGTAGGTAATACTTATGGATAAGGTTACTCCTAAGAGACATCAAAACTAATTTTCAAATTACTTAATGAGTTCTTTCTATTGCCTAGTATCGTGAGAGTAGTTATTAGGAATAGATTGAATATTGGTAAACTGGCTTAGTATTATAGGAATAGTTATTAGAAGTACATTGAGTATTGGTAAAGTGACTCAGGAGAGCTTTTTACCTAGTTAAGGAAAATTAGGTCTAGCATCCAAGTGAGAAGAGAGAATCTACATTGTAGGTTAAAGAACAATAATGAGTTGTGCATGGAACCCTAAGTCCTAGGTGTTTATTATTATTGAATTTTCCTTATTGTTTACAATTGCTTGTTTACTTTAGTTTTTAATTTACAAATCAACTCGATAATCATCGTTTAGTTAATAGTTGAAGCATTAATTTGGTACTTTCCATCCTTGCTTTGGGAGACGATACTGTTATACTCATTACTAAACTATAGGAACAATCTGTACACTTGCAGATTCACCCTATCACCAACTTCCTTATTCCTTCCATTTGGCTTTTAGTTTGAAGGCTTCTCATTACAAGGATTCTAACATCAAATTTTCTAACTTTGACCTTGTTAAAGTAGTTTATTGCCCTGTTCTTGTATGTTGCAATTCGAATAGCTATCTCTTCCCTCAACTCTGACAACAAATCTATATCAATTCTTTACAACTTGCTCTCTTCATCATCGAAATAGAACACTCTTCCACTTGGCAAGACTATGTCAACTGGGATCACAGCCTCTTTCCCAAAGGTCAAAGCAAATGGAGTTTCTCTAGTAAGTTCTCTAGGAGTAGTCCTATAGGCCCATAGCATATGATGTAGTTCTTCGACCCAATCTCTCCATCGCCTTCAACCCTTCACTTCAGCCCCTGTAGGATTGTCATGTTCATCACTTCTGTTTTCCTGTTAGTTTGAGGATGAGCAATGGAAGAGAAATACTACTTAATATTCACTCCTTCACAGAAATTCCTAATCTTCATGTTATCAAATTTCCTTCCACTGTCACTTATGAGCTGATATGGAATTCAAACTTGTGGGCAATATTTTTCCATATGAATTTGATTATGTTATTTGCATTGATTATTGCTAATAGCTCTACTTGAGCCCACTTTGTGAAGTATTCAACTGCTACAGGTAGAAATTTCCTCTATCCTGAGGACACTAAGAAAGGACCCACAATATCAATCCCCCACTTGGCGAAGATTCCTGGGCCTTCATCAGATTTGCAAACTTTTAACATAAGGGACATTTCTTTACTAAAGCTCTCGCATCTACCTTCATGGTAGGCTAATAGTACCTTTGTTGAATACCTTTGGCTGTCAGTGCTTTGCCACCTATATGCATCCCATGTTGTTTTTTCATGGATTTCTCAAAGTACATACTCCACTTTGCTTGATCTTAGGCACTTTAGCCAAGGAAGAAAAAATGCCATCTTGTATAAGGTGTTGTGATGGAGTGAGAATTTGACCTTCATCACTTCTTTTAGGTCCTGTGGAAATTTTCCTTTCTCTAGGTAGGCCTTAATTGAATCCATCCAGCACAGATCTTCCATCTCTACTTCCATTACCTCTTCACCTTCCTCAGTTCTTGGGGCTATAAGTGACCCCATGAAGACTCTATCTAGGTACCTCGAAGGGTGGGTTTCTATAAGTTTTCTTAGGTTATCGGATCTACAATTTTAGAGCATTGGGACTTTTTTGTAGTCCACTTTCATTCCCTATTCTTCCATCTTCTGAATCTGCTGCTTGGCTATCTTCAAGTACTTCTCAATCTTTCCATCCCTTGCTGCAAACATTCCATCTACATGTCCCAACACTAACTGCAAGTTACTGTAAATGCATAGTCTCTCCACCATAAGGAAATCTCCCAGTCGAAGTCCTTACACTAAGGCTTCATATTCTATTGTGTTGCTTGTGGTTGGAAAGTCCAGCTTCAGCGCATACTCCAATAGGACTCATGTTCCACTTCTTAGGACAATTCTAATCCTGCTAGCATTTTGCGCACTAGCTCTATCTACGTAGAGCTCCCATGTTGTTGCTAACTCTATCTCCTCTTTTCCTTTCTCACCTAAGGCCTCTACTTCACACTCTTCTGGGAATGAACATTCTGAGATATAGTTTGTCAATGTTGTGCTTTGATGGCTACTCGAGGGCAGTATTGCAAGTTTTATTACTCCTAATTGATCAGACCAGCATAACATTCTCCCTGAGGTCTCTAGTTTGTGCAATGTCTTTTGCAAAGGCTTGTCTGTCACTACCACACCTTGGTGAGTTTGGAGATAGAACTTGAATTTCATGTAGGATAAAAGGAGAGAGTAAACCAATATTTAAATAGGAGTCTAGTTTCATTTAGCTCCATGTAGGACTTTGCTGAAATAGTATATCAACTTTTGAACTTCTCCTTCCCCTCTGATTAGCATTGCACTGACTGCATAAGGGGATATTAAAAGGTATATGAGTACTTCCTCTCTTGGTAAGGGTCTGTTCAACACCTATTCTGAACTCAGGTAGGCTTTTAACACCTCAAAGGCCCATTAACAATCTTCGTTGCACTCAAATACTAAATTCTTTCTCAACTTCTTGAAAAATGGAAGGTACTTCTCCTTTGCCTTCGACATGAATTTATTTAGGGCCGCTAACCTTTTTATCAACTTTTGTACCTCTTTGAAATTCTTCAGAGCTATCTAAGATGGCTTGCACTTTGTCTTAATTTGGCTCTATTCCTTTTTTTCTTACTTGATAACCTAGGAATTTTCCTCTTTGGATAAAGAAAGCGCACTTTTCAGGATTCAACTTCATCTCGTACCGGTTCATTACTTCAAAAATTTCCTCCAAATCCTTTATGTGCTCCTTAAAGCTTCAGCTTTTTAGTATCATATCATTAATATATGCTTCAAGATTCCTCCCTAACCAATCTTTAAATATCCAATTGATCAATCTCTAATAAGTAACACCTGCATTCTTGAGTCTAAAGAGCATTGATGTGTAATAGTAATTGCCTTTTTCAGTGATAAAGGTTGTCTTCTCTTTGTTTTTTGGCTCCATCTTAATTTTATGATAGCCTTGCTTAGAATCTAGGGAGGAGAGATATTTTTGTCCAGCTGTTGAATCTACCAGCTTATCTATCATGAGAAGTGGATAGGAATCCTTTGGACAATCCTTGTTAAGGCTATTGAAATCCACGCACATTATATGGCTTTTGTTCTCCTTTTTCACTAATACAATATTTGCTAGCCACTTTGGGTAGTGGACCTCTCATATAAACCTCGCTTCCATCAACTTGCCAACTTCTTCGTTGATTACATCTTGCCTTTTTGTCTCGAAAAATCTTTTATTCTGCTTAATTGTTTTGAAAGTTGGATCCATATTGAGCTTGTGGGTAATCACTTTAGAACTGATTCCTAGCATCTCTGAGGAATCCCATGCGAAAGTCTTTTTGTGGCCAGCTAGGAACTCTTTTGCCTCGACTCCATTGCTCCCAACTAACTTTGCATTAACCTTAAGGCATCTCTCCGGCTTCTCACTCTCTAGCGAGAATTGCTCTAGCTTCTTCACTGGCTAAGTTCTCCTTTGGCTTTCTTCCACTGTTCCTTCCACTAAACACACTTCCTCGATTTTGATGCACACTACACTCTTTCTTTTTCGGGTGAACTCTACCTTGCTCTCTGACTTGTGGGTATTATACATATAGAACTTGGTCACATCCGGTAAAGGAACTGTCACCAAAATTCTACAAAATTAAATACAAAAAATCATGAAAAATCATACTCCCTCCGTCCGGAAAAGATAGGTCTATTAGAGTTTTCTATGCATATTAAGAAAATTAGTTGGTTTAGTTAAATTAATAGTTTTTTCCAAAAAATTCCTTCATTTATAGCTCTTAATTAATGTATGTTTATTGATAATATACTAGGACATTAATTATGTATAAGGATATGTTTGTAAATTAATAATTGAATTAATGACTTAAAAATGAAAAGTGGCTTATAATTTTGGAGGGACAAAAAAGGAAAGTGAGTCTATCTTTTCCAGATTGAGGGAGTATAAAACTCTCACTAAAATCGAATCCACTACAAAAAACTTACTTTTAATGACGCCAATTTGGCGTCAGTAAAAGGAATTGGTGTCAGTAAATCAAGTAACTGACGCCAAACAATGCTTTACTGACACAGAAATTGCGACGGTATTTCCTCCGACAGTAAAAAAAATACTGACACGAAAAATTAGGCGTCAGTAATTACTGACGCAATTTTGGCGTCAGTAATTACTGTTTGGCGTTAGTAATTAATTAATTAATTACTGACCATTTACTGACCAAAAAATTGCGTCAGTAATTTACTGACCCAATTTTTCGCTTCAGTAATATATATTAATGGGTCAGTAATATTTTCTTAAATAACAATACATTAGTGACGAAAAATGCATTTATGACAAAAAAATTCCGTCACTAATTTTCTGACAAAAAA
>CAOJBK013240673.1:0-13588 GCA_948294925.1 Codiaeum variegatum
CAGCCATCACATTACTGTAAAAAGAACTATGTAGACCTGATTCTCCAAAAATTACCATGTGCTTCATCTTTTTAAAAATCTATTATAAGGAGATACCTAGGCAACCTTTACAGGCACGGTCCAAAGCATTCAATAAAAAAACAAAGTTTCATTCTCATTAACCTCTTTAACATTGTATGCATGAGTTAAAATTAAATAAACAAAAAAATGAAAAAAAAATAAAACACGTTAAGCTGAAAACCTAAGTGGGAGAGTTAGGCAAAATTTAGGGTACAACCTGCTAGACTGAAAATCGAAAAGGCGGTCTAAGCAACAAGCAAGGCATCTCGCTAAGTTGAATACCCGAAAGGGTGGATTAGGCAAAAATAAGAGCTTAATGAAATACAAATACATTTTATTGAGGTCTTATTCATCTTTTGGAACATCCAAAATAAGATACTAGAGATAGAAAATCAAAAATAAACGAAAGTCTTATTTTCTTAAGTCTAAACTCAGACTCAACCTTCAATCTCAATCAAAAGGGCATATCGCTTCGTCTTTTCCTTTGGCCAACATGCCTTAATCCACCACTCAAGGTACTCTGGAAGCTTTCCATAGTCATCCCATGGGATCACCATCGTCCGTGTAAAGTCTCGAATCCAACGAGAAAGAATAGCTCTAGACACTCGATCATTTATAGTAGTTACTGTAAAAAGGAGACCATCTGGGGGTACAACATAATCATGTCCCATCTGGCGAAGAATTTGAGTTTCCTGATACCAAGTCAACTCCTTAAAACCAAGCAAATACATGTGCTTGAATCTTATGCTCCTTGGTATGAACTACTTTATGATATACTATTCAGGTCTCCAAAGCAAATCAGAAGGACTCAGCTCCATCAACTAACTAATCTAGTCCTTTTCTGTAGGAAAACAGATGACAATCCTCCGTGTATGATACCAGGATACTGAGTAGACTCTTCTCTCAAGTCCAGGGACAATTTTGATGTGGTCTGTCAACCAAATCTGAAAGGAAACATGAAAGTCAAAATGGCCTCATACATACTAAAATATATAAGCAAATGGAAAGGTTTAGTTCTTGGAGCAAAATTAGGCTAATAGTCCAAGGTCCTCTCGTACTATAGTGACGATCAATACTCAGTAGTGTCTTAGCCAAAATCATGCCAATAATTGACTTTCTCTTACCCATTTTGGGTATCAACTCAGTTATCTTGGCATCACCCTATCTAACCATGCACACAAAAATATAGCCTACTATTAAACCAAATGCATAAGCCTTCAACCTTCTAGCTAACCAAGTTGGATCATCCATCTTATCCCAACACATATCAGCCAAAGCAAGTAGGTCAACAAAATCATCATTCACCATACCTGAAGCATCTTCAATACTTAAATCCAAAAGATGTACAAAAGAATAAAAGTAACCTACCCATTCAATTGGAACATCCTGATCAACCTCGGTGTCTGTACCGAGGAAATACAAAAATTCCTTGAAATTTGGACACATCTCATCCATACCAGCTCCAAATAAAAAAACATGATCAACAAGATCCCAAAATTGAATATAAGCATTCAAAAACTCCAAGTTAATTCTAACACCTCCAGTGTCAACAATGCACTGAAGCCATATTCCTGAGGTTGATTCTATTTGACTTCTCAATTGTCCAGTTCATTCAAACTACAAAGAATCTAAAAGAGGTAATCACCCTGGACTTCAATCCATACTGTAATCCAATGATTGGGAACATTTTAAAGGACATGGCCTATTTTCCAGACATAGGCCTTAGGAAGAATCAATAAGGAACAAAGTTCTTTGATAAGTATCCTACCTGTATTCCACCTTTTGGTTTGGGTTACCACCCAACTAATGATGAGATTGAAAAAGAAAAGGCCAAAGCCAGAGAAAGTTCCGCTATAACTAAAAGAGGGGGAGAACCTGACATCCTCATGAGGCCATATTTTAAGACTCTAAATGGATACTTTGAAAAAGAGGGTGAGATAGTTCCTTACTGTGCTTTTTCCGAGCCACGGATTTGCCTTATGACTAGTATAAGAATTCCTAGTTTTGAGCTCTTCACTTATGTGAAGCTAACTTCTAAAGACTGTTCCCTGATTTATCTTTGGCTGATGACTATGAAGAGAATGTGGAAGCTAGCCTCTTTGGTAAAATACCTATCCAAACTAATGAGGAAATAACTGACCTCTCCATCTTGATCAACCTTGTCCTGGGAAAGCTCAATAACTGGAATTTCAAAGCAAAAAAGGTTGAACCTTAGTCAGAGACCAAGATAAAATCTGAGGTCAAATTTGAAACTGATATTGAGTAAGATTCTTCTTCTTATTATTATGAATCTGATGTAACAGGTCCACCAGGCTTTAATTATGAATATGATGTAACCATGGACCTGTCTCTCATGGCAATCAATAAAATGACCAAATTTTCTTGTTAGACCATGTCTCTTTATTTTCTTTTGATGTTCCAATTGATGTATCTAACCTTAGTCAAACAGAAAAAGATAATAAATTAAATAAAGGAGACCATAAACACTGGCACTCATGACATGCCTAAAAATACATACATTGCATCTGCATGCTAAATAAAATAGGACACTGAGTCCACCATCAAGAGATTTGAAGACTGTATCACCTAGAAGCCTATCAACATGACCAGACTCGATCCAAGCATCGTCATCCACAAGATTCCAACCTATCCAGATTGTAAGCCTATCAAATAGAAGCTTAGGTGAATAAAAGCGGCATGGTCTCTCTCGATTAATGAAGAAGTGTCCAAATAACTCTCTTATTAGTTCATCAAGCCAATCAATTATCCATATTGGTTCACCAACATAGTCCCAACACCAAAAAAGGATGGGAAAGTTAGAATGTGTGTGGACTATTAGGATCTGAATAAAGCTTACCCTAAGGATGATTTTCCTCTGCCTCACATAGACCTCTTGGTCGACGTATTAGCTGGCTTAGAAATGGTTTTCTTAAATGATCTAACCATTGGGTATAATAAAATCTAAGTTCATACTTTAGATAAGGAGAAAATAGCCTTTATCATAGAATGGGGCACTTACTGCTATCGATTAATGCCCTTTGGACTGAAAAATGCTAAAGCCACCCATTAGAGAATGGCTACCACAATCTTCTATGACATGATGCACAAAGAAGTGGAATTTTATATCAATGACATAGTCATGAAAAGTGCTACTGTTGAATAGCATCTGCAAGCACTGGAGAAGTTCTTCCTTAGACGTCAACATTATAATCTCAAGCTTAATCCCAATAAGTGCATATTAGGAGCCTTATCTGTAGTGTTCCTTGATTACATGGTTAGCAAGAAAGATATTGAAGTGGACCCTACCAAATCCAAAGGCATTATTAATATTCCACCTCCTAAAACCAAAATGGAGATAAGTGGTTTCCTGGGTTGCCTTCAATACATCGGTCAATTCATCCATCTATTAGCAGACACCTGTAGTCCAATATTCAGTCTATTGAAGAAGAATTTCTCTAAGTAATTGAAAAGGAATCCAAAGGCAGTACCTTTTAAACTTATCAATTCTACAACCTCCTAGGCCTGACCAACCACTACTACTTTAATTTACTATCACCAATGAAACCATGGGTGCTATGTTGGCACAAAATACTCTAAATTCATACAAAGAAAATGCCATTTACTATTTCAGTAAGAGAATGTTGACATACGAGCTCAAATATAGCTACATTGAGAAGCTCTACATAGCTCTAATATGGGTATGTAACATGCTTCGACATTATAAGGGTGCATACATCACACATGACCTCACTAACTAAAGTCCCCTCAAGTATCTTATTAAGAAGCCTGTTGTAGATAGTAAGATAGCTAGATGAATGGCAGTCCTAGCATCCTATGATCTCAACTATGTTCAGAGGAAAGCCATTAAAGGTAGTGTCATTGTCAACCAACTGCCTATTGCCCCAACTGAGGATCATTGGGAAGAACCTGAGTTTCCTGACAAAGATATTCTATTTTTCCAGAATGAGGTATGGAAGCTGTATTTGGATAGAGCTGTAAACCACAAAGTTTATGGTGCCAGACTTGTGTTCCTTACACCTACCGATGAAAACCTACCTCTGGAAATCAAACTGGATTTTGAGGTAACCAACAATGAAGATTAATAAAAAGCATTTGTATCTAGATTAGAGTTAGTCCTCCAGATTGGCATCAAAAACTTAGAAGTCTATGATGACTCTAACCTCATTATCTCACAAGTCTTGGGAAAATGGAAAATCAGAGAGGAGCAATTGGTTCCTTACTATAAGCACCTCGAGGAGTTGGCCAACATTTTTGATAACTTCTCATTTCACTATCTTATAAGAACTCAAAATAGATTCACAGATGCATTAAGCAAATGAAAAATTAAAGAGGAGCAGTTTATTTCATACCATAAGCACCTCAAAGAATTAGCCAACAGCTTTAATGCTCTGTCCTTTCATTATCTTCCACGAACGCAAAACAGGTTTGTCGACACACTGGCAATCCTTGCATCCATGATAGAAATTACATGATGGGTTCATTATCCTTCCTATGTTAATAAGCATCAAGTGTGAACCAAGTTTTCAAGCTCTTTGCATAAATATCCAAGATGATAAAGAAAAACCTTGGTACTAGGACATTTACATCTATCTCATGAAAGGCAAGTATCATAAAGGTGCTTCCAAATTAGAAAGGAGAACCGTAAGGTAGCTGACAAGTTAATATATCCTAAGAGGCGACATCCTCTATAAAAGACTTGGAATGGCATCCACCTAAGATGTGTCTCTAATGAAGAGGCCAATAAGATCATGGAAGAAATCCACGATGTTACATATAGCACCAATATAAATGGACGGGCTCTATCTCGTAAGATCATGAATCAAGGCTATTACTGGCTAACCATGAATGGAGATTGTGCATGGTTTTCCCGAAATGTCAAGAGTATACTAAGCTTTAGAAGCTCCTAAATTCTCCACTCAATCTAATTTTAACCATTTAGCCCTTTACTATTTGGGGCATTGGCATCATTGGAATGATTTCACCAAAGTCATCTGCTAACCATGAATACATCCTGGTTGCCATTGATTACTTTACTAAGTAAGTTGAAGTTGCACCTTACCAAGTCCTGGATTCAAAAAAGGTCGCCCAGTTTATCAAAATGAACATCATCATAAGTTATGGTTTCCCACATGAAATCATTTCAAACAATGATTCTCATTTTCAAAAAGAGGTAGTCACTTTTTAAAAGAAGGAAAAGATAGAACACCATTGGTCTTCACCATACAAACCACATATTAATGGCATAGTTGAGGCTACCAATAAAGCATTGACAAACATCCTTCAAAAAATGATTAGTAGTCACAAAGGTTGGTATATGCACTTACCAAGTTCCCTCCTTGAGTATAGAACTACAAACAAATCGGCTACCACAACCACACCATACTCATTGGTCTGTGGAATGGAAGCAGTCCTCCCCATAGAGTTTGAGATTTAGATAGTAAGGGTTCTCCAAGAATCCTAGATTTCTGAACTTGATTGGAAACAGGCCTATTATGACCAACTTAACCCGATTGATGAGAAAAGGTTAGAAGCACTTCATCATACTCAAAATTATCAAATAAGACTTGCTAAACATTTCAACAAAAGGGTTTGAAGTCATAATCTTCAGGAATGTGACGTAATCCTAAAAGAAATTAGACAAGTCATACAAGACCATTGAGGGAAATTCAGACCTCCTTATAGTGGAACATACATCTTTAAAAAAATTATGTCAGGTGGAGGCATCATACTAATGGACATTGATGGTAATGAGCTCAGTCACCCATCCAACCTCGACTAGCTCAAGAAGCACTTCATCTAGTATTCTTGTTGTATGAGCATGTATTTAGGCATCACATTACTATAACAAGAACTACATGGACCTGATTCTTTAAAAATTACTATGTACTTCATCTTTTCAAAAAATCTATTGTAGGGAGATACATGGGCAGCCTTTACAGGCATGGTCCAAAGCATTCAATAAAATTCATTTTTTCATCTCATTGGGCTCTTTAACATTGTATGCAAGAATTAAAAATGAATAAATAAAATTGAAAAAAAAAACGAATGAAACCCACTAAGCTAAAAACCAAAATGGGCGGCTTAGGAAAAATTTAGGGTAAAGCCTGCTACACTTAAAACAAAAAAAGTGGTCTAGGCAACAAGCAAGGTAGCTCGCTAGGTTGAAAATCCCAAAAAGGGGTAGCTTAGTAAACATTAATAGCTTAATAAAATAAAATGTATTTTATTGAGATCTTATTCATCTTTTGGGACATCTAAAACAAGATATTTAAGATAGAAAATCAAAAGAAAATAAAATAAATAAAAATTTTATTTTTCTAAAGTCTTATTTTCCTAACTCAGACTCAACCTTCAATCTTGGTCAAAAGAGCATATTGCTTCGCCTTTTCCTTTGGCTAATATGCCTCAATCCACCACTCGAGGTACTTAGGGAGCTTGCCATGATCATCACCTAGGATAATCATCACCCTTGTGAAGTCTCGAATCTAACGAGAAAGAACAACTATTTCCACTCGATCATTCACAGTAGTTGCTGCAAAAAGTTGATCGTCTGGGGCACATCCTGATTATGTCCCATTTGGTGAAGAAATTGAGTAGCATGATACCAAGACACCTCCTTGAAACTAAGCAAATACATGTTCTTGAATCCTTGGCTCCTTAGCATGAACTGCTTGATGATATACCAGTAAGGACTCCAAAGCAAATTAGAAGGACTCAGCTCCATTAGCCAACTAATTCATTCCTTCTCTGTAGGAAAGCAAATGACAATCCTCCAAGTGCGATACCAAAATGCAGAATTGTCTCTCTCAAGTCCGGGAATAATTTTAAGATGGTCTCTCAACTAAATATGAAAGGAAACATGAAAGTCAAAATGGCCTCGTACATGCTAAAATAGAAAAGTGGAAAGGTTTAGTACCTAGAGAAAATTCAGGCTAATAGTCCAAGGTCTTCTCGTAAACCAAAATCATGCCAACAATTAATTTTCCCTCTCCTATCTGGGGTATCAGCTCAGCTACCTTAGCATCACTCCATCCAACTAGGGCCTCAAAAATATAGCTCACAGGTAAACCAAATGCATAAGCCTTCAGCCTTCTAGCTGACCAAGCCAGATCATCCGAATTATCCAAAAACAAATTGACGAACACATGCACGTCAACAAAATCCTCTTTCATGGTACCTGAAGCAGCCTTTATGCTTAAACCTAATAGCCTCTAGAATGAATTAAAATAGCCTACCCATTCAATTGGAATAGATAGATTAGCCTTGGGGACCATACCATGAAAATACGAAAATTCCTTGATGGTTGGACACATCCCGTCCATGCCAGCTCCAAATCGAAAAATGTGATCAACAGAATCCCAAAACTAAATACAAGCATTCATAAATTCCTAATCATTCTCGGCACCTTTAAGTGTCGGTAAAGTTCTCATGCCATACTTTCCAAGGTTGATTCTGCTTTCTTGGTCCAATTTTTTGCATCACCCGTGCATTATATGGCTCTACTTATTAAGGCAACTCACAAAATACTTTATTTCTCAAAAAATAACTTATTCGCACAACAAAATTTCATTTAAAAGTTAAAGTTTTACAATGCTTTTACAAAAAAGACATATAGTGGGCCATGCTTAGCATGCATCTCATGCATCTCCCTCTAATTACTAGCATCTTCCAACACATATTTGAGGGTATCCTCTCAAAAGAGTCTTCAACCCAATGAAAAGCTATAAAAACTGCCTTTACAAGCTCAAAATTTGATGAGGTTAAGGCCTCACGTGATACAACTTCAACATTCAACAAGCCCTTAAATTCCTATGGCATGATCATCAAGATCCGTATGAAAATTGCAAAGTTTAGCATCCCCAACTTAGCAACTGTAAGCCCAGAAGCTAACAATGGCATAAGCCTAGAATCTAACATGGCGACAAGCCTGAAATCCAACTTGGTATCATTATAAGCCTAGAAGCTGACATAGCATTTTCATAAGCCCATAATCAATATGGCATCATCATAAGCCCATAATGGGACATGGCATTCACTATCATCTGAATCACCTTCTGCTCAAATCTAATTCAAATAAGGGGGCAGCTGTGAATCCTTAATTTTTCACCTTTAGAATTACCGGTTGCCTCATAACTCTCAACTAGACTTAAAGGTTTGGGAATAGAATGGGGGGTCAAGGGAGCAGCTCCTCTTGCTGCATTAGGGATAGCCCCTCAGATGAAAATTTTATATTGCAAGGTTTACTTGGCAAATTTTTCATGCTTTGAGATATTTCTAAGGGAAATGCCCATTTTTTACACCATTAAGTATGGTCCGTCAATATGAGCCCAAAGGTTCAAACCATAAACAAATCGGACCTAAAACTGACTAAGAAAACCTAAAAAATCAAACCAAAATAGACTATACCAGACCCAGAAACCTGGGTCCATACATTTGGGCCCAAATGCATGAGTTTCGACCCAAACATATGTGTTTGGGTTAAAAAGTATGCGTTTTGGCCTAGACACACGAGTCTTAATTTTTCAACTTTTTCGTCACTATTTTCTATAAATTCGACCCTTCGGGTTAGTTTTTAAAAACCTTCTTTTTTTAAATCTTTTTTGGACCTTTTCTAAATTGTTTAAAGCGTATTTTATCTCTCAAAATTACTTTCAGGCACTACCTAAAATACTTAAACACGCACAACGGAGACATGTTCCGGATTCATCATGCCTTCAGACAAACCATTCCGAAGCCTCACAAGCCAAAGGTATATAAGATATTGTATTTCTTATTATTTTGGTTCTGAAGTAAGCCCTAAACCTGAATAGGAAATTTTCATGATATAAAGCCCTAAACCTGAATAGGAAATTTTCATGATATAAAATTTCATTTTTCTGAAATAAACCAAATTAAACCCCTAAAATTAACTAGGCAATTCACATTAATTAAAATAATTTTAATTAAATCTGAACTGATTAAAAGCATTTCTAGTTAATTCTTTTACTAATAAAATGAATTAGCTTCTGAACCAACCAAACCACCAACCCATTTTTCAGAACAGTCTCACCCTTCACGAGAAGGGAGAATGGCATGGGATTTGATTTCCATTTAAAGGGATACGCCGATAAGCCTGTTCATAAGGTTTTAACTCCAAAAAACCTGTTTTTCTTTATTTTTCTTTTTTTTATTTGTTTTTATTGTTAGTGTTATTATTATTTGTTCCATTCTTTGCGTTGTTGCCATTATTTGTACTATTATTTAATTCAGGATTGTAATAAATTTGGGGAATGTATGCCATTTCCATATCTGTTGGACTGGAGAAGGGATTATTTCTATTATTTTTATTGCTTTCTTTAGGGATGTGTGCCTTCCCAATAACTCGCAATGGGCTAGAGGAAGGACCCCAGTTTGTTTTTCTGCTCTTATGGCTTCCTGTTCATATATGGCATGCATACTATTAATCCTGCTCATGCATCACGATTGACATGTTTTATCTATTCATTCATCACATGGTATGCCATGCATACATGAAAATTCAATTTTAACCAAAACCAAGCATGTTTTTCTTACGTCAAAACTATTTAGAATTAGAAAAAATATTTTTAAACGTTTTTATCAAATCACGAATCCTTGAACCCAACTATGGTTGAAGGGCCCACATTTTTCAAAATAATTGGGGTAAAATACCACATTTTTTAAATGGATTTCAAACTGGTTTTTTAATCACCCAAGGAAAATAGTTTTTCTTAAAGATTAAGTGGTGACTCAAATAAATCACACGTGCACATCAACGAACAAATGTGGAGTGTACCTAAATGGGACCTACCCATAATCATAATGCCATGTGCAATCTAACCCCACGTGGTTGGTTTCCTTGAGCCATAAACTCGAAGGCGCGCCGGGAAACCCCGCGGAATCGGATGGGGCCTCACACCCATTGGTTGCAAATGGATATTTAAAACCAAAAGGGCTTGAAAGGAAAAATGGAGAGGTTCAAAGCTCATCTAGTCACAAAAGGCTTTACACAGAAAGAAGGTATCAACTATAAAGAGACTTTCTCTCCAACTTCTATAAAAGACTCTTTTAGGATTATTATGGCATCAGTGGCACATTTTGATCTTGAGTTACATCAGTTGGATGTAAAGATAGTGTTTCCTAATGGTGACATTGATGAGACGATTTATATGGTGCAACCTAAAAACTTTGTGTATGGTGACCTAAAGAATATGGTATGCAAACTTAAAAAATCTATTTATGGGTTCAAGCAAGCATTTTGACAATGGTATTACAAATTTCATCAAATGATCATCTCATTTGGTTTTGAGATGAATTTAGTAGATGATTGTGTACACCATAAGTTTGGTGGGTGCAAACATATTTTTTTTTGTTTTGTATGTGGATGACATCTTGCTTACCAGAAACGATATAAGTTTATTGCATGAAACTAAGAGATTTCTAGCTAAAAATTTTGAGATGAAATGCATTAGGTATAAAGATATATCAAGATCACTCTCAAGGTATTCTTAGATTGTCATAAAAGAGCTATATAAAAAATGCTCTTAAAAGGTATGGCATACATGATTACAAATCATGTGATACCCTTGTAGTAAAAGGAGACAAGTTTACTCTTAGTTATTGCCCTAATAATGATTTTAAGAGAATGGAAAGGCAAAAGATTCCTTATGCCTCAGTAGTAGGGAGTCTAATGTACACTCAAGTTTGCACATGACTAAATACCTCATACATCACTAAGATGTTAGGCTAATACTTAAGCAATTTAGGAATGGATCATTCGAAAGAAGCCAAATGGGTTTTGCGTTACTTACAGAGAACAAAATGCTACATGCTCACATATCGAAGTTAATATCATCTAGAGATTATTCGTTATACTGGCTTCGATTTTACTTTACTAGATGTCAATAGTATGAAATCTACATCATGCTTGATTTATTTGCTTGCTGGAGGTGTAGTCTCTTGGAAAAGTGTTAAACAGCCTCTTCCACCATGGAAGTTGAGTTTATAGCATGTTATGAGGCATCTAATCATGGGATATGGTTGTAAAATTTTATCACTAAGCAATGCATAGTAAGTGGTATTGAAAGACCACTTAAGTTATTTTATGATAATAAGTTAGTAATCTTATATTCCAATAACAACAGGAGCTTGAGAAAGTCAAATCACATTGACATCAAGTTCAAAGTGGATAATTGTCTATAGAGCACATTGGAACAAACTCTATGGTTATGAATCTGCTTACTAAGGGATTGTCACCTAAGGTGTTTTATGAGCACACTACTCAGATGGGTGTCACATCAATTGAGGATATTCAATTTTAATGGGAGTTTGAAATTTTAGATGCTTGTATGGACTTTTTTTTAGTTACTTTAGTTTTAAAGTTATATTCTATAGAATAAAGTTCTAGTTATTATGGTTTAATCTCACTAAGGTTTAAGTTTGTACTAGTTGAAAATAGGTATGTTATGATCACATTACATGAAATTTCCAAGCTATACATCCACATCATAATCCATGTCAAATGATTATATTGATGTACGTGATCATTGATGAGTTGAGTTACGATAGATATAACAAAAGCTGCTTTGGTCCTATATTGGTATGATTGATGGAATAGATTTGTTATAGATACATTTCAGTAATGACGACAAAGTTGAGCTAATATAGTTACAATATCTAATTATAAAGTTACACATATAGCTCAAGTGGGAGATTGTTGGATCATTAATCCAACATTGGGCTAATATGTGAAATAACTATGTATTGTAGACTTTCAAATATTATTAACCTCAATTAAAAGTGATCTATTAAGTTTAAAGTAATTTGAGCCTTAATGTATTTAATAGGGTGTGGGCCTTTAATTTGTAGTGACCTAGGTATTCTATTTTTATGATGAGCTAGAATAGAGATACCCATTAGGGTTTTAATGAGTTACCCTATATAAGCAGTGGTCATGGTCCTCATATCATATGTATTCTAAAATTTTAAACTATTACGGATGTGACGGGAGGCAACACCAGGGGTTTTACAATTTATAAAGCTTGACAGCTAATTCTACCCAGGTGCACCAATCATTTAGGTAGTATAGCGGTAACGAGGTTGATCCACAGAAACACCGATATAAGTACAAGCTCTAGTTGAATCAAATTTAAGGTTAATCAAACTAAACTAATTAAAAATAAATCTATGAAAACAATAAAGGATACACGATAGAAAATCAATGGTGAAGTTCATTTAGATATTGAATCCCCCCTAAACTCCCATGCATGTCAAGAATAATGGTATGAATCATTCAAACAATGAATTGAATTGGACTTTCACTATATTGGATATAAACCTTTCTCAAGTGATTAAATTCCTAACTTACTAAGTATTATATGGTAATCCTTTCTCAACCTATAATCAAATAGAAGTACTATTAAGTTTAAGAGAATAACATCCAAAGAAGTATTGTAGGTCTATCTCTAGCAGCCCAATCGATTCCCTACTTCCATGAGTGATCAATCTATATTAGAGTATCTCTACTCATCTAATATGGAATCAATATCCAATTAACAAAATGGTAATTAAAAATTAGAATAAAAATCATAAATCATGCAGATAAGACAATCCAAAGATGAAATTAATGCAAAATCAAATATTTAATTCATACAATCAAAATTAGGGTTCGTAATGTCTATATGAATGAACAAATTAATCGATAGCCAAAAATTGAAAAAGAAAATACAAAAGAAGCTAGAGAAAACTCAAACACTCAATGAATGGTGAGAAATCCCCACTTCAATCTTCATTCCTCTTCCAAAGTCTATAATTTTTTCATCTTCGTGATGGAAATTATGTACTTTTCTCTCTCAAGCCCATTGAGAGGGTGGTTGTGTTAGGAGTGTATGCCCTAGAGCTTATACTCAGCATGTGAATGTAAATAAAAACCTAACTGGCTTTAGTATATACATTCTTTAAGTGGATACATTCCTAGTATCGAACATATATATATATCCCTTAAGAGTTTGAGAATATGAATGGCAGATTACCCTTTTAACAGATGCTTTAAAGTTATTCATGGTCATAAGATTATTGGTAGGGACGTCATTAATCCGAAAGACCATCACCTCTGTTGTCATCCATGATAAGTATGAGATACTTATTGGTATGGAGGTAGTGAGTCTTATGCTACAAACATGTGATGTTATGATAACACGTGAGCACTCATTCGATGAGTAAGCTGAACAGTGACGTTAGATGATGGATATATGGGTCGTTACCTACTAGTCAATATCGTATCATCTAGATCATCATTGTGCTTATAATCCTTAGACTTGAGGTGACATGTTATCTGATATATTGGTGGCTATGGTTTATTACTGCTTATATACCAATGCTAGTCACATATTGGTATATGGAATGTGGTGGCCATAATCAGTAGTATGTTGGGATAAGTGTTTAACCAAGAAATAATTCATTAACTTGGGTAACCAAGGAAGGACTCCTATGACTTCTGGTTCTTCTTGAT
>CAOJBK013241133.1:0-10443 GCA_948294925.1 Codiaeum variegatum
TGAAATCCAACCATTAAAACAACAAATGCAGATAATAAGGGGAAATGAAATAAGCACATACATTATCACAATGTAATTTAAACCATGCTTAGAGATTCTTTAAAACCATGTATGATGAGGAAAAGAAAATTAAATTCCAAATATGGGCTTCAAACTTTTGCCATTACCTCCAAATCTTTGCTTATAAAAATTATCCTAGAGCTGAAGTTATTCAAGTTGCAGAGGCAAAAACAGGATGCGATAGAAAAATGGGACCAGTATGAATAACTTAAATTTCCTAAACCAAGATGGGTAAAGAAACCAATACTGAGAATGAATAACCAAACAACTTCAAACAAATACTATATACTCCATTAGCTGTTATAAGTATCCCTATAAACAAAGCAGATTCCCAAAATATGTTTGGTAGGCCATAATGGTATGTAATCAAATGCATTTCTAATGTAAATTGATAATACAAATGTATTCGATTACGTAACATTACTACCAAACGCAACCTAAGGGTTCAAGGATGAAAATTTCATCAACCGTAAAAAGCAATGAAGCACGTCTATCTTAGTCAAAAACCAATCTTTGTGAAAAAGAACATCTAATTTTCACATTGTAATATAAATGTCAAAAGGCTTTTCATGAGCTCCATAATGTAGCAACAAAGATGATATGGAATATAAATTTTTACTTGCAGAACTTTATAATCATTTCCAATATAATTAATGATGTTCAGAAGTCTTACCATTTCTTTATATCTTCACTAGTGTCTTCATGATTGGAAGTTCCATTAACATGGGCCAAGTCAGTGGTAGAACCATTCTCTTGAGCACTTGAATGAAGAAATTGAGAAAACCCTTGCCCAATAGACTTCCATAACCATGTTGGCAATGAAGACTGCAAATTACCAGCACTTTCAAATGATGATGGCTCATATGAGAGAGCAGAAGCAGGGTTCAGATCAGAGAATCTGAAAGTTCCTAAGAGTCGTTCTGGAAGCTCTGACTCAGTTTGACCCTCAATCACAAAACCTATATCTACTGTTAGCATTGTAATATAACCAAATGCAAGATGAACTATTGCATTTGCTACCACAGAAGACCCAATATCCACATCTACTTCAAAAAAATTCTCTCCTATGCAGTATTTACAGGTAAGCGAGCGGCCAATTATGCATACAGCCTGCTCCCCGACTGCCTTTCTTACAATCCAGGGTCCTTTGACAATGTTGGCTATCAGTTTAAGCCTTGAGTTCCTAAACCCATCGTCGCCTTTCAAGAACCGATCCATCAATGATCCCTCTCGAGTTGCTTCTTTGGCAACAAAATAGGCAACTGCACTATAATTATCCTTACTTGGGACTTGTAGATTGAATGCCCAAATGAAAGGCTTGTCACCTGCTGGAAACTCATCATCAGTAACTTTCCTCACACGGCTGTTTGGATTTTTCAAAACCTCCCCAATCTTGGTAGAAGACTTAATCCAGTCAAATCCAAGAGGCTTTAGAAGATAGTCTTCGGCTGGGATTTTAACCTTGGTCGTCAAGTAATCTGGACCTCTTACCATGAACTTGTCTCCAGATGGGGAAGCCCAGCCATTTGGACAATTATCTGGTTCAAGTAGAGGAACAGCTCCCTCAGCTTTGATTCTTTCTATCCATTCACACTCACTTCTGTCACCAGGGCTGGCCATATGTTCCTATTGTCACAGATACATCAGAAGATCATACAGTAAAAAAATACATAAGCAACAAGAGGCAACATGCATATAATAATTCAAGTCTCCTCTGAGTTATACCTCCCATGTTTTACAATCAACAAGACATTCAGACCTGACATGCCCAGATACAGAAAAGCAAAGCAAAGAATGCACAAAAAATAGAAGTAGCCCAACCCACTATGCAGAAGATAGCAAGCCCCAGACAAATAATGCAAATCAATGAAAACAAGCCATTAGGCAATGATTTCTTTAAGACAGTTCCACCAGCCAAATATCACTGCCAAACTTCTTCTCTGATACCTATCACCATAATTGTGCAAAAGAAAAAATCCCAGGTTATTGATTGGCATGTAACCACATACAAAAACACACACCACCTCCCTTTATTTTTAATTTTAGGGAAAAAAGGAGAAAGACGAAGAAGAAAAAGGAAAAAAAAACAAATGAAACAAAATTTGGATATCATGACAAACAGAATATGATAAGTAAAATGCTTTATCTTATCATATCATGGATTTTGCACAAAAACTTAATAACCATAAAAAATAAAAGACAGAAAAATATCCTCGGCACCTTCATGGCATAGTTAAAGGACAAGTATAATGAAGAAAGGCTTCTTTTCCTTCTGGATTCACAACAGAATATATAGTTCCACCTCAAAATAGGCTAATATCTCAAAGGATGTGGCAGTATTGCCAGTATGTTATACCAGTAGAGAAACACACCATGATTCTATATATCAAAGGACCAACTGTTAAACCAAGCTGTTGCAATAATAAAAGCTATCATCTCATTAATGAATTGATAACAGCAACGTTACACTAATCAAAGCCAAACATAGAAAAACTAATAGAGAACACAAAACCAAAACATTACTAAATTTCTGACATAAGTTATTGACATCAAAGAGTTTAGCCATCAACAAACAAATATCTGTTGCATCTGTTCATGTTCTTAAGCAATTACTTTTAATGTGTGTGTGTACCTGATTTCTTCCAAAGAAAAATCATTTTTGAAAAAATAAATTCCAAATTTAAATGTTTTTCCTCATGAACAAATTCAAACATATGTCACCATAATTATACAAGAAAAAAGGATAACCCAATAAACTACCACAAACCAAACAATCCGCCACATTTTCGAAAAATTACACTACAAAGCCCAAAGAAAACCTGCGATTACTCCAAAAAGAATTAGCAAATTCAGAACGAAAGCAACCATCTTTTTAACAAAGAACAATTATTTAAAACCTATGTGCAAGAGTACTGACTCTCAATTTAGCAATATAACCACAACGGGATAATAGCAATTACCCTACCAGATTTTTTGTTTTAAACACAGAAGAAAAGACTTACAAAAAGTTAAAACAAAAAAAATAAATGCCAAGCGAATTTCTTCATCAAGCTCTAACCTTTTTATTGCAGGGAAGAAAAGAGTCTCTGAGGAATAAAAATTCAGTAAGAACCCAGAAAATATTATCAGGGTTTACAGCATTAAACAAATACTTGAATTAAAGGTATTAGCTTTAATTGCCTTCATTTTTTATAAATTAATTTTTACTTTAATTTTCATCTTGACTGGCAACTGGGAAGCAGAGGAGGATTCGTGGTGGATAATGGCAGACTCTGAAGAAAATCTACCGGATGATGCGGTAACAGGTGACAGTCTGACTTTACTTGCAATCTTGACCAATTAAAGATACCATACTTCTCTTGGGGCCGTTTTGGTAATTGGCATTTTTTTTTGCCAAAAGCTATCACCATATATGATTAGGTAATTTTCTTTTTGGAATAATCCATATTTAGCTTTATATTCTTTTATCTTTTATTAAATTTAATTTTTGTATTGTATTTGTTGAAATTGAGTTTTTATATTTTTATTATAGTAAAAATTAGATTTATATATTTTTATTTTAATAAAATTTCCATCATTTTAATATTCAAAAATGTAATAAAATTATAAAATTTCAAATTTAAATGAAATCACAATAAAATATATACTTTTTCGTTATATTAAATGTAAACGAATATCATTTTTTTTATGTATATAGTCGTGTCAATTAGCAAAAAAATTCAAACTATTCAATACTTAAATTTATATTTATTGTATGACATTTATTTCTTTTCATTATAATTTTATATGGATTTAAGATTTTATAATTTTATTACATTTTTTAGTATCGGAATGGTAAAAATTTTATTAAAATAAAAATATATAACCTAATTTTTTACTGATATAAAAGTGAAAAAACTCAATTTTAACAAATAAAATTAGGATTAGACTAAAAAAAATGAAAGTACATGATTATTTCATTTTTTTTTCTTTTCCAAAGAGGCATTATTTATGTTTGCAGAATGAAAGGAGTCAATTTTATCTTTTTTTTTTTTTTTTTTTGAGGAGATGAGTCAATTTTTCCTAAAACTGAAAATTAAATATAAAAAAATTAATGTAAATATTAAATGAAAATAAATAGTATAACTTTTAAAATTTCAATCAATTATATTTAATAAAAAATATTTTTTAAATAATAATAGTTAAAAATATATAAACTAATTAAATGTTCATTTAATAGTAACTTTAAATTTAAATTTTATATTCAATGCAATTCTATTATGCTTAATTTTGTTAATTAAGCATAAAAATTATTCAATATAAACTTTAAATTAAAAGTTTACAGTAAAGTGATTTTTTAATTGATTATCCTTTTCAAATATTATTATTAAACTATTTAAAAATATTTTTAAAAATTTTAATTTTAAATGTCGAATAATTTTATTAAATATTGTTTAAATTATAATTAAAATTCAAATTTTATAAAATAAAAAATGTCAAAATTGAAATATTTAAAAATATTATAATGAAAAATGAATTTCATACTTCGTATAAGAATTAAATTTTAAATTTGTAAATAAATATTTCAAATAAAATGTTATCAAATTTAAAATTATCATAATAAAAATTATATATTAAATAAATATAGAAGTTTTTTTTTAAATCAATAAATATAAAAGTGATCATATAAAACTTGTAATGTTTAACACAATCCTTAATTTTTAAATGAAGTTCTATTTAATAAAATAATTTTTGTGTACTTTTAGCTGTTTCTAAAAAAAATCTATTTTCATGATAGGGGAAATATAAACAAAAATTTATTTCACCTCTATTTAATAATATTTTTAAAAGAAAATTCGCTCATATTTATAACATCTTACAGTTTCAACATTGAGTTTACTAACTGTGCATACACTTAGAGCTTATATTAAAACAAAATAGAATGAAATAGATAGAAAATTACACAATACATAGTTACCTGATAGGGAAGTAACCAATGGCTTCGGTCATATTTGTAACATCTTAATTTTTCAACATTGAGTTTACTTATTGTACGGACACTTAGAGCCCATATTAAGACACAATAGGTTGGTCTGCTGTCATTATCGCCAATGGACTCTGGCTGTCCAGCCGCTAAAACTCCTCCTCTAGATTTCCTTTTTTCGGAGCTGATAACAATATTAAAACCTTCTCAAATGATGTGAGATCAAATGGCTGTCACAATAGTTCCTACAACTAACCACTCAACATCTGATACTCACGCAATGATTTCTGCAGTGCAAATGACTGCTCCTCCTATGGTTGCAAATTTTTCTGCAACTCAAGGTATGGGTTCTTGCCCTCAAACCATATTCAATTGATGATTTGGGTGGATTTGTGTCAGTTTTTTATTTCTCGGGATTTATACAAACAAAAGATTAAGGATTTTCAATCCTTTTTAATTAGGAGACTTGTTTTGACAAAGAGAGATAAGTCATAAATTCATATGGATTTAAAAAATAAGCTCTCTTTTATGTGGTATTAAAACTCTATTGAAATTAATTTCTTTAGGTAAGGGTTATTACCATGTTTTTTTGAATTCTCATGATGAAATAGAAAATTAGTTTGGGGTAAGGATGTTCTTAATATCAAATCTGGAGTTTTCAGGCTGCAACCTTAGGTTCCAAGGTTTGATCCAAAAATTCAAAAAACAACCTCTGCTTAGGTTTGGATTTTCTTTTATAAACTTTCCTATGAGTTTTAGCATGATACTTTGCTCACTAAAATTTCCAAGAGCGTTGGAGTGCCTCTGAGAATTGATGCCAAGATTCTTGATGAGGAGTTTGGTCATCATGCTAGGGTTTTAATTGATGTGGACCTTTCTAGAAAGATTCATGATTATTTGCATGTTAGAACTTAGGAAAAATCATATTGGCTTGAAATACATTATGAATCCTTACCTAATTTTTGCTCTTCATGCTCTTCAATTGGACATATGGCTAAGTAGTGCAAGCGTACAACACCCAATGAGGGGCCTAAAATAAAGACAATGCCTAAGAAGGATAAAACCATAGCCAAACCAACTTCTAATGGATTCCTAGAAAGGATCAAACTATAGTTCCATTATCTACATCTTTCAATGCTTTCGTACCTATTGCTCTTAATGATAATGAGGAGCCTGGATATGTTTTTTTTTCCTAAAAATGATGCTCCTAACACACCTAAAGATTTGATTACTTCGAATTTGAATGCCCATCTTTCAATAGATTCACATAAAACTGAAGGGTTAGAGCCTAGTAGTTCAGCTAGGCATTTTGAGAGTGAAAAAGGGAAAGCTGTTGCATCTAAAGGATGATGACACAATGAATCGGAATCCACTTGTTTTGACGTACTTTAATCCTAAAAATAAATCTTGGGTGAAATTATTTGATGAACCAGAGGATATTGTTCCTCTGAATGTTGGCTATGATTTAACCAATTATGCAATTAATGAATATTTGTAGGATCATTCAGACAGAGAGGAGGTAGCTTGGACTACAGTTCAAAATGAGAAAAAGATATTGAAGTTCCAATTACTTATTCTCGGCCATATCGGATTAAGAAAAAGCCATTGAAATTTACTTTTTAATTATTTTTTGTTTTGGTTTCTTTGTTGCTTATATTCCTCCTCTAGAGTTTGCTCTTTTTATTACCTTTTCTTTGTTTTTCTTTCTTTTTTAATTTAATAATACAGACCTTGATTCCAACCTTTACTAAAAAAAAAGACAAAATAGAATGAAATAGATAGAAATTTTTTTTGCAAAATACATGGTTACCTAATAGGGAAGTAACCAATGATCGGTAATTGATTTAGATGTCATGAGAATTTGAGAATAGGTAATAATGATTTGACTCAAACATGATTAAAAGGTTAAAACTAACTAATTAAACATGAAAAACTAAGCATTATATACCTATATACGTGCTTGTAATTTTCTGATGTGGGATTATCTTCTCAATAGTCCCCTTAAGTGGAAACTAGGAGAAGACATTTTGATTAAATCCCAGTTGACACTTGCAAAATTATGATATAGACTGAGTGATACAATTGAATGCCAACACGATAGAAGAATCAAACCCGTTATAGGGCAAAATATTTGAAGAAACCCACTATGGGTCAATAACTGAAGCCAACCTCATCATTGGAGGAAACATTACTGAAAGAACCCAACGCAGGACAAAAACTGAAATGATATTGAAACCCATCTTAAGGTAAGAACCCATAATATTTTGAAAATTGAAAGTAAAATTAAATGCCAATTGAATTTGATGATTGAAGAGGTGAAGGATACGACGATCAATTTGACTATGATGTCATGTGAGAATTTGAGAATAGATAATAATGATTTGACTCAAGCATGGCTAAAAGGTTAGAACTAACCAATTAGGCATAAAGTCCTAAGCATTATATATCCATGTGTGTGATTGTAATTTTTCATTGTGGGATTATCTTCTCAACAAATGTTTAAAGTAATTAAGGAATTGAAACTCAAAATTTTAAAAAATAACAGTCCAGACAAACCAGAGCAACAACACCAAAAAAAGATAAAGAGCCATATGTAACCAAAGAAATTGGATGGTGAGGGTACTAGTGCATTTGGAGATAATGTGGTTTGGACACTTGAGATGGATGAAGTGTTGATAGATGCTATATTGGATGAAGATCACAAGGAAAATCAACCTAATAGAGCTTGGAGTACTATAGTGTTTGAAAATATGTTGTGTATTTAGAGAGAAACATGGACCAATTATTTTTAAAAACTAAATATTAAAAATAGAATGAAGATGCTAAAGAAACGTTTGGTTAATGTAAGAACTTGTTTAATAATCTAAGTGGATTTTCATGGAATCCCAATACTAAGACATTTGATGTCAAAGATGAGATGTGAGAATAATTTATTCAAGTAATAATTTTAGTTTAAATTATATATTTATTGTTACTCATTTATTTTATTTTTTTGCCTATTACTTTTTTTTATTTAAGACATAATTGAGCTAAGAAAATAATTTTAAAGAGTAAGAAATTGGTAAGTTTAGTGACAGAGAGTAAGTTGAAATGGAAATCTAGAAGGTATATAAATAGTAGAGGATAATTGAATAGGTTATATTTGTTTAACAATCTTGTTGGATTTATTAGGTGAAATGACTGGTATAAGAAAAATAAGAAAAATAGTTGTAATCTACAAATAGTTAGAAAATGTATTATGGTAGTACACAAATTATTCAATCCTAATTTACTTGTTACCTATTAAGTATCATCTTCTCCTACAATCTACCTTTCTACTTTGTATTAGAGTCTAAATCGATCCTTCCACCCCTTTTACATATTTTTGGCCTACGATGGGTTCCTGGTCGCTATAAAATATACTGACTGAAAGCGACTGCAAGTATATGGCTATTGTAATACATAATGAGCACTCAAGGTCGTATTTATAAATGCAATCATGCATCTAAGAGGGGGATGGGACTTTTTAGCTCCTTTTCAAATTAGGTGAGTGAAGTAGATTGCTTCAATTAGGTGGACGAGGTCATCTGATTGTCGATTCTTTTGGGTAACTTGAGTTATCAGAAATATTGAGCTATCAGTAAGGATTGAACCAAACTACACAAGTATCTTGCCGTGTTGATTAGCAACTTGAAGATACCTATAGCAGTAAGCCAATGCTTACTATTAGTCCACTGATTAAAGTGTTTAGGAGCCTAATGAAATTTTCTTGAGTGTGAATGTTTTACCAATTGATGAGATAATGAGAGTTTTTAAAAATATGATAAGAAGTTAACTGAAAAGACTTAGCAAAAATAATTTACCAAATTTTTTTATTAACAATTAGGGACCTAAAGCATGCACACAAATGAAAAATGAGCAACACAAGGATTTATATAGGTTCAACACATAAGGCCTACATCCAATCCTCAAAACACACATTTTGAGAGTTCCACTATGTGAGCTCTATTCAATTGGCTAGAGTAAAGCCTTTATAGTTCTAACTGACTAGGGACCTAACCTAGGAGAAATATACCCTTTCTTCATTCCCTCCGAATTTTACTAAGGTTTCTGAAAACCTCTCATCCATTCCCATGAATAGATGAACCTCTCATAGACTTTCAATTGGGTGACTATGACACCCTTAACATAACCACATGCTTAATTAGGTGCCTGGAAACATTTACATCTAGAACAGTGAAAAGTTTGAAATATAGAAAAATAAAGAATTTATTAGAACATATCATATAATGGATCATTATAATAAATGCATAAAGAATATGTTGAGATGAAAGAATTTATGATGAGAACTCAAGTTAAATGATTAGAAATAAATGCTTAGTTGAGATGAAAAATTAATGTACAATAAATTCTTCCAACTTGAATGAGAAAAGAGACAAAGAAGATTTCAAGAAAAATAATGGAAAGAAGTATTTGGGTCTTGAGAAAATCTAGAAAAATTATGAACACTCCAATCTCATCAATGACATCAACCAACCTCATAAATGTGAAATTTGAATGCTATTTATACAGGTTATTTGAAGAAAAATAGTTGTTAGAGACCAAGAAATAAAATAAGTTAAAATAGGCTCTTAACAGCTCTTCCAACAGCTATCTGTCAATTATGATATGATTGATTGACATTTGCTTTTTGCTGAAAATCAGGCTTTTCCACTGTGCCAACTTTCGAGCCGTTGGATAGTAACCAGATATGAAAAAGTTCAGATAGTTCAGTTTTTTATGCATTTGGTCAAAGAATATTCTTCCTTAATAAACTAGTGGCCTGATTATTCATATTAGTGGCCTGATTAGTTTAAGGAATCTATGCATGAAAGTTTTAGTTTTTCAAAAATGATTTGTTTCATGCAAGATAATGCAAGTACTAATCCATTTTACATTATAGCTAAAATTTTCTTCTATTAGGCGCCTAATGTTAGGTTGCTAACTCTAGTTGCTTAGGTAGTTAATGATATATCTATTGATGCTGCACAATCCTGACTGTTTGGGGCTAAAGTATTTAGCTTTGACCTACATAATCCAGGTTAGTGAACTTTAACATTTTGATCAATTTTATGATCATCAAAATTAGAATGCTAAACCGTGTGAGGCTAACATTCTCCCCCTTTTTTATGATGACAAAACAACCTCATATTATCAAGGGAAATAAATCATTTAAATTTGAATTTACAATAGATTTAGATTTGAATTAAAATATTTAACTTGGAATAACCAAAAAGTTTTAGATTTAAATTTACAACCAGTTAGGCTCCTAAAGGCCTCCCCCTGACTTGATGAATGATGAATGGATAAATAAATAAAAGATAACTGATAAGGCAATAATATGTATAAGAAAGGAAAGCATATATGCATTCATGAAAGAAATAGGTTTACAAAACACACCA
>CAOJBK013241667.1:0-17177 GCA_948294925.1 Codiaeum variegatum
TAGTGTGAGGTTCACTACCTCCATAATAATAAGTATCTCATACTTGTCATTGATGATAAAAGAGGTGACGGTCTATTGAATTAATGGCATTACTATCAATAATCATATGACCGTGAACTTTCTTTAAAGTTTATCACAAAAAGAATCTATCTCTAGATTCCCAAACTCTTTAAGAATATATTCTCTTACATAAAACTTAAGGAACATATATACATAAGGCGATAAAATGAAAATGATCATTAAAAAGAAAACATATAAATATTTCATTATTAATGGGATTAAGATTACAAATATGTATATAAAGTATAGGCTCTAGGGTATACAACCCTAATAATGTATACATTACCTCGAGGCAGGTGACTAAGGTTGACTTTATTAGAAAAAGTAAAAGCATGATTCTTATACAGATTGAAGAGGTGTGTATGATCCAAGAGGAGATAGTGGTAGGGGAAGATCGAAGGGCCCAACCATCGGGTGAATTAGAGACATTTCCAATCGATGAAGAAAGCTAAGAGAGATATCTAAAAGTGAACAAGGAATTGATAGAGAAATATGAAGAAAAGAAGTTCTTAGAGAGCCATAGAGGGACCTTTGCATGCGATTCCTCAGAAATAATGGGGATTAATCTAGAGGTGATGACGCACAGGCTCGACGTGGATCCAACCTTCAGACCTATCAAGCAGAAGAAAAGGTACTTCGACACTGAAAGATAGGCAATCATTTACAAAGAGGTGGAGAAGTTGATGGAAGCCAGATTCATCAGAGAAGTTAAATTCCCAGAGTGGCTAGACAATGTAGTGCTGGTGAAAAAGGTAAATGGGAGTTACAGGATGTGTGTAAACTTCAGAGTTTAGCAAATGATAGACCCTGGAACATACAAACTTCAAACTTTAAAATGCACAGAAATACCTCACACATAGAATGTACAACATTTGAAAATGTACTTCCAATGAGAAAAAATTAATGAATATTTTCCTTCTAAGTCAAATATGTGTGCTTTATGATATTTATTTCTAAGACCAGCTCGACAGGCAAAAAACCTTACCTGGGAGGCACCCATCCTTGATGAAGGATACAAGACCTTTTTGAGAGGTGAAAGACCTTCCCTGTGAGGCATTCATCATTGATGAAAGATATAAGACCTGTTTGATAGGCAAAAGACCTTACTTGGGGGCACCCATCCTTAGCAAGGTATATAAGACTCGTTCAAAAAAAAAGATCTCCACCAGAAGGCATAAAAACTAAAGTCTTCATCAAAAGGCAAAAAACCTTAGTAGAGGAGAACAGACCTATTTAGAAGAAAACTAATCTCTTCAATGAAGCATGAACATTAGGTAATGAATACTTCAAACCTATAATGCTTCAACAAGGGACTTAGCAAATTCAGAGGCAAAAAGAATAACCTAAAGAAAAATTGAGCTTCCACAAGTAAAAAACTACTTAGAATCATTCAGGCAAATTAAATAAAAGAATATCTTCATTAAAGGTTGAAATAATGTATAATTATAAATCTATAAATACATAAGGAAGATTTATAAAAAATACATCTACTAATGAAGAACTACTGAGGATCAGGGCCAGCCTTCTCGAGATCCACCTCCACATCCAGATCTTCATTTATAGAAGAGGGAAGGTCTTTGTGTTTGTCTGCCTCAAAGGTAGGGGAAGAAGGTTGAGGAAGTGTGCTCAAATAATTATCAATGGAAGGAACAATAACCTTCTTCGGCTCATGAATCTTGAAGGAGCTAGCGTCCTCAGGGTGCTTCGACAATATCTCCTGGACACTTTTTTTTATGCCAAAGCATCCCATGCAACACTTCCCTCTTCATAATATACTTCCCCAGCTACTTACAGGAGATGAAGTCTTTTATGGCCCTGTGAACCCCCTTTGTATGTCTCTTAGCTTGATCAAATAGGGACTTCAGAAGTTTTTGGGAAGAATGAAGTTCGCCTTGCAGCTTATCCTTCTCTTCTTGAAGGGAATGATTTTTCACCTTGAAGGTGATCACTTATTGATTAAAGGAAGTGATCAACTCAGCCTTTTCCTTGAGCTTAGAGCGAAGATCTCTAAGATCCTTAAAAACTCTCTCTTAGTCTTCAAAGGCAGTGTCTATCACCAAGTGAGTAGCTTCAAGGTCAATAGTAGCTTGGGTAAGAGCCTCATTGGTGCTTTGAAGATCTGAAGAAGATGCCTTAGCAGCCTTCTCCTTCTCTATCAAACTCTTCTTGAGATTGTCATTCTCCAAGGAGTGAAGAGAGACAATTGATTCCATATGGTGATGGTAAAAAAGAATGGCCTTAGAAGCATTTTGTTGACACTTTACCCTCGCCACAACATCCGGCAAAAACGATGAAGTGTGAAAAAAGAAGGGTAAGAAAACAAAATTGATGAACAAATAAATAAGAAGAAACACTAACCTCAAGGAATGTGAGGAGAACAGATCCCTGAGACAAAACCCCACGAGCATCAAAGAGTTTCATTCCCTTTTGAAAAGAATCATCGCCAAGGCATATCAAAGAATCAGGAAGGGGAATCGAAGCAGAGGAGAGGTTACATTGAGGATCGACGGTAAGATATTTCTTAGCTGATTGCTGGGGTTGCTCGTTGGATTTAGGAGTACCCTCATCCTTACTGAAATGATCCCCCTCCTCACCAGTAATAGAGGTCTCAGTTCCCTCAATAAGAATAGGTTACTTCAAAGGGGCACCCTTACGAAGCAGTAACTCTGTGGTAAACTTGGAACTATAACCCACTCTATAAGGCCTTATCTTCCTTGTAAGTAGGAGTTGCTAAACCCTCCATGTTAAGGCCCTTCACGAACTCCTCCAGCTCTTCAGAATAGACCTTGGAGTTAACTTTATCATCTTTATACCCTCTAAAAACCTAAGAAGATGTAACATAACCATAAGTAATGATCAAAGAATAGATTTGAGGAAAATCGAGGGTAAGGTACCTAAATAGTTGGCGACATGATGATTACATCCTCCTCAACCCTTTGGGGAGGAGGCAAAGCTAAAAACATAGGAGGAGTTACCTCTAGTTTAGCATAAGGCGAAGCCTCATCAACTTGAACACCTTTGATATGTTGTAACAAAAGGGAAATGAGTACAAATATAGACATATGAAATAAAGGGAAGGTTTAAGCTTACCTCAGGTATCGAAGGTTGAGTAATAACTTCTTCAACCTCATAATGGGGTAATGTAATAGTAGCAATATGAGGCACGACCTCCTTTGTAAGATGAGACAAAGTCTCTTAAGCCTGAATGCCTTCAACAACCTACAAAAGGAAAAGAAGGCATATTAGAAACACAAAAAGAAATGAAACATAAATGAAATTAAAGTAAGAAGTAGCTCACCTCGAGGATCGAAGGCAACACAGTTGTAGAAGGCAAGGGAGTAGAACCCTTACCCAGCAAGGAAGTGTTTCCCCTAGTAGCTTCCTAAAGTGAAGCTATGATAATAAAAGGAGAATAAAATTAATATCAGCAAAGAAGGACCAAAGGGAAAATGAAAGAAAAACTCATCACCCCTTCACGAGGGTCTCCTCACGGAGCGGTTCATCCTCATCCTGCCTACTTCTCTACCATCAAGAAGAATCACTCTAAGGGGCTTAGCCTCAATAGGAGAAGCAGTCTTAGAAGACTACCTAGCCTGCCAAGACCTTTCCAGCCTCTCGAGAATCTCAGAGACCCTCAAAAGCTCAGAAGAAGAAGAGGAAGAGGATGAAGAGGTAGAAGAATTAGAGAAAAAATAAATTACCTTGAGGCACAGATGCCCGAGCAGAAGCTGGACCACTTGTTTTACCATCCCTAGAAGATGGGGGATCAAACTTCTTCTCCAAAAACTCCCTCATTATGTCTTCATCCTTATCATATAAAAAGCTATAAATCTTATTAAGGCGATCCTCTGGTTAAGGCAGAAACAATTGAGATAGAAAATCTGAACAAGCTTATTAAACTCATCTTGATCTCTAGCTAAAGACTCTATCATGCCAATGACATGCCTCACTACTCGATGAAAATGAGGCATTTGTAGAATCCTATCCTTAAACTCTTAGAGCCTTAGCATATGGTCATATATTCTCTCCTTTTTGAAGCCAAAGGGGTGCATTAGGTAAAAAGAAGAAGAAACAGTGCCTGACAAAGCCAAGGGAGTGGAAGGAATGGGAGCAGGGGGCTGAGGCACGAGAATGGAACCTCAAAGCGGATGAGTTTTGCTTATCTTCAGAATTTAGATCATCTTGGAAGCATTCCCTGACCTCCACATAGCTAGTTGAACAATGAAGGGGCCATCCTCACCATCATCATCTTCGGTAGCAGGTTTAGAAGCTAGCCTCTTCGAACCTGAAATAGGAACATCGGGACTAGGTTGTATTGTAGGAGTATGGGGGTTAAGAGTCGTATGAGGCCTCAAATCATCTGTAAAAGTCATATCCCTATAGTAGATGGACAAGTGGGGAAATTCACCTCCTAAAGGTGAAGGTGCGAAATCGCCATTTTGATCTCCTCCTTGGTTCGAGGTCGAAGCTCCCCCGTGGTAGGGTCCAGAATAGGGATGACATGCTTTAGATCGGGCTTCAAAATTTTAGTCTTCTCTGCCACAGACCTTACCCCTAACATGAGCCAGAGGTCTTCATTTACTACCTTTATAGGCTTAACTACAAAAGGAAAGAAGGAAGTTTTTAAATAATACTGCGAAGAGGTAGAACAAATAAAAATAAAAATCACATACCCATCAAGTCCCCAAAATAGAAAGGGACATAAAGGTGGCCATCTTCCTCTAAGAGGCTGCTTTGCCAAAGGTCTTTGAGATTGACCAGCTTCCGTAAACTGATCAAGATCAATAAGTTCCTCCGGTCATCTTAGGTGAGAGGAGGGTTGCCATGGAGTTTTCAGGGCTCTCGGTAGTCCCCATCAAACCCAAATTCAGTGTCTCATGGGCCAATGTAATAAATCCCACAAAATTGATGCGTCCAATCGTCTGCCTTGTTAGGTTTAAAGGAAAATAACTTCCTGTTAGGTCTTCCAAAAGACATAAAGACTCCAACAACACCCTGACAAGACCTAAACTAAAAGAAGGTTTGGAAGAGCTCCATCGAAGGGGAAAAGATCCCCGGGAAAAATTAAAGCACCTTGAGACCATGGATGTCGAGAATGGAATTAGGAGTAAGGGTAAAAGGAATTATGTTGCAGTGTTAAAAAACATCAACAAATAAGCTCGATGAAGGAAGAAATAACCCCTGAAGCATTTGATCATAAAAAATAACATACTCTCGATGCCCCATAAGAACATTAAGGTTAGGGTAGTCGTGGAGAACACGATGTGAAGAAGAAGGAAAAATAAACTCAACATTGGGAGCGATACTATTGAAGTTAACTAGGAAAGGCCCCCAGTTGACGTTTGACTTTAGAACCACATTGTTCTAAGATGGAATAAAAGACTGAATAATAAATTCCTCCCCGCTAATAGAGGTAGACCTACTGGAGTGAGATTGTTTAGTATGGGCTATTAGATCAAAGTAGAAAAGAACAGAAAAAAGAAGAAAACAGGTGAGGCCGAAGAAGCATAAAAATTTTGAAGGATAGAGAGGGGAAATAAGTCAAAATGAGAAAGAAACAAATTAAAATGAGGAGGTATATATAGACCTTTCATATTCTCGATCATTATAATTTAAAAACAACATTTGGCAAGATATTTTAAATGAGCTGGAAAAGCCACGTGGCAAGGGAAATTGCATGGCAACAAAGCTTAATGAAAATAAGAAGTAAAGCCACATAAATATATTAAACTAAGCTAAATCCTTCATCGAGGGGAATCAAAACCATCGGCATCATTAGGCGATAACCTCCATAAAGAAAGTGATGATCTAGGGGCATCCCCTATGTAGATTTTAACCAAACAAGAGGAATAGGACTTTGAAGCCCTTCAACCTCTTATGAAAAAAGGGAGCCATTGATAAGGGTCAAAACTAAAAATACAAAATGGACATAAACTTGAAAGAATAACCAAGAACTTAGAGAAATTCTAGCCTAAGCCCAACAACCTTCGAGCATGGTCTTCGATGTACTTTTTTTACTGGGGCTTCACCCCAGGTCAGGCCAAAGAAACCCATTCGAGTGGGGCCCATGTAAATTCTATAGAATATCCCCTGAACATGTTTCATATGCTCAGAATAGAAAAATGTTATTTTCTCACTTGAGGACCATACAATGACCTATGCATATCCTTCCATTTGGTGTCTTCATGGTTGTCCAAGTGTCCCAAGGGAATCTCACAAACATTATAAATACTCTGTGATGACATAAATTTCATGGTAATGAACCTTAACCCAAAATACTCCAAAAACTTAAGTCCATTATCCATTAAGACCCCACAGGCCTATAGCATATAAACCCATTTACTGACTAGAGTATCAGAGGGTCCTTACTAGGCTCGAAGCCTAAACCTCTTACCTTACATTGTTCATTAATGTAGGTATTCGCAACTCAAAGGCTCCATCATTATAACCACAGTACAAAGATCATAAGTTGTTAGGCATTAGTCCTATCAAATATTTATAAACATACATTTTGAACTCAAATCTTTATGAAATGAGACGTAGAATAATAATGTAAATATATATATATATATATATATATATATATTGTTTGAGTGAAAAATATTAATATCACATAAAAGTATTGTTTTTAACAACAAAATATAAAATTGGTAAAAAAATCATCAAAATAAAATTAAAAAAAAAAGGTAATAAGAGTTTTGTGCTACATATAGAGAATATTTATCATTGTGTAAGCCACAAAGCATCTTATAAAAACATCTCTAATAGTGTTCTTTATTTTAAAGAGTTTTTTTTAATAATAATAAAGAGCATCTTAGATAATTTTTAAAAATAAAGAGTCAAAAATCATGTACAACTCTAAGAGCATCCAAATCCACTCCTTATTTAGCTAAATTTCTTTATTATAAAGAGTAGTAGAAGAATATATGGTTTTAACCCACTCTCTAATTTTAAACTATAGAGAAAAGAGTGAGTTTGACTCTCCACAGAGTCAAAATTATTAGTTGAATTTTTTAAAAAAAACTAATTTTCTCTTTCTTCCCTCAATTAATATTAAATCTATTTATATAATAAAATAAAATAAAGAGTAGAGGTCATTGGATTAACATGAATTTATTTGCTCTTTATATTGAAAGATGTTATTTATTACTTAAAATATGTTCTTTATTACTTGAGACCTAGTTCAAGTGGCAAGAACACTGCTCTTGGGAGTAAGATGCCTCAGGTTCGAGTCCCTTCTTCTACACTAGGTGAGATTTTGCATATATGATACATGTTAAAGGGATGGCTACCCCATCTTGTGTAGCTCGCGGCATATTGCACCCTTCATTGTATAAAAAATATACTTAATGATTCCCAATACAAAATGGAAACCCCAAATGATATTAACAAGGTCAGCATTCTTTAAAGAGTAGTTAAAACTTATCTAAGTGGTATACGATTGAGCTAACTCAGGTTGATCTATAAGGGCGTAGTTTGGAATTGAATTACTCGAACTAAGTCGAACCTATTACCTAATAATTATCCCATAAACATAGGAAGTCCTCCTGATTTATCACCTAAATATCCTATAAGATAGGAAAGAATCTTATTTGATAAGGAAGTTGCATCTTATCTAGGTTCTCCAAGGATTATTCTTCTTAAAATGAGATAGACTCCTAAAGAAGAAATTAACAAGGTAATACTATATAAACCCTAATTATGATTATTATAAGGTATTTAATCTCTCATTATTCTTATTCTCTTCTCATTTATTATTTCCTAAGACACATTACTAACTTAGGCATTAGAGAGTCCCTCCATTTAATAACCTCTAGGTGTCTTTTCTCTTTCTTTGAGAGGTGATCTGGTGTGATGAGCGCGGAACACAACTATGATTAATTTAGTTAGAAAAAACATGAATACCCAAGGCCAAACCAACTCGGAATTAACCCTATCCCTAAACCTTTTCCCATAAGGGGTAGGGGCTAAGAATCAATAGAACCTAATAGGGAATGCCTAAGGGACAACACACCTATCCGATGGGTAAGGAATCAAGCAAGTATAGCGACTCTAAATTTGAACATACCACATGTCATTCTTTGTATACAACATCCCAATTACTTCAAAGCTCAACCTTAAGCTTTTCAAGCTTTCCCACTAAAATAATAGGCTTTACAAACACCATTGTAGTTCATAGGAGTGCAGTCTGGAACAAGTGCCAACATGAACAATCAGGACCTGACCAACCCTCTATGCATACAAAACTTATATTCTACTTATTTGGATGTCTCAAAATAGTTAATCGAATTCAGAAAATCCCTCAGCTAGAACCAAGGAATCCTAGCTCGAGGCACCCCACAAGTAATGGGGGAAAACTAGGGACCAGTGTAAGTAGCAAGAGCTGAAAGTACTCAAAGGGTAAGAGCTTCTAATAATAGAGGAAGATCTACATTTGATGAAGATACTTTAGAGAAAAACAAATCAGCTTGGTCAGAAGGGGTAAGAGACATATTAGATAGAACCAGTTTCAAATCCAATGTCTAGTGGACATTGAGGTGCCTCAGATATACTGAAGGAATGATGAATTTTGAAGTGCCTATGGAATCCCCTTTGTCATATGAAACACTAAACAGCCCATATCCTCTGAGGTTCAAAATGCTAATGTTAGATGGGTATGATGGAAATAATTGCCTAAAGAGCCACATCAGCAAGCTTAAGACGATTATTAATCCACAAACTAACAATGATGTAATCCTTTGAAAGTTGTTCCCGTCTTCATTCAAAGATAAAGTTTAGGATTGGTACCACTCGTTCCCTTAGAAAATAATAAAAAATTTAAAATAATTTGCAAAACTATTTCAAGCTCAGTTTATATCGGCCATGTTCTGGAAGAAAAAGTCCACTAACCTAGCCTATATAAAGCAGAAGGAGGAAGAGTCTCTTAGAGATTTGATTGAAATATTCAATAAAGAGATTAATCTAGTAAATGGACTAGACCCGATAATAGCAATTTTCACTTTGACACATGACACCAATTACAGAGCTTTGAAGAAATATCTCATTAGAAAAGCACCTCAGAGTTGGATAGATGTTATAGAGATAGCTTTATCCAGATTAAGTTGGAAGAAGGACACAATGAAGATGAGTAATTAGGAGATGAGAAAAAATATAAGAGGTCGGATTCTCCAAGTCATGCAGAAACCCCACCTCATAACTCTTCTGGCCATAAGAAATATGATAGGAATTCAGAAAGTTCCGGACGGTCGGACCTGAAAGATTTAACCTACGTCATCAACCACTATACACACCTCTGAGGGAGACAAGAGCTAATGTACTGATGTGGATTAAAAAGTTAGGACATGATGTGTAGTGGGCATTAAAGATGAGTGAAAGTTCAAAAGGTCGAAGAGATAATAATAAGTATTATCATTTCTATCAATATCAAGGGCAAGATACAGAGAATTATTGGCACCAAAAAGAAGATATTGAAAAGCCTATCAAGAGATGAGTGCCAGGTATCAAGAAGTATATTAGAGATAATAAAGAAGATAATGATAAAAATAGAAAAGAAACTAAGCCCAAAAAGGGAAGTGTCAATTGGCTGGTTTTATTAAGGTGATAATAGAAGGGAGCATAGAAAGAGACCACTCTTCAAAAAGGAAATAAGCCATAAGGGAGCTCAACTCAGTTCAAACATAATCAGCTCCATATGGATAAGCTTCTTGGGGACTAACAATGTTTATTTAGAAGGATGGTAGCCATGTTACACATTTGTATAATGATGATTTGGTAGTTTAGGGGTCCATTAATAATTATAGGGTGGAGAGGATATTGGTTGATAATGCTAGCTCAATTAACAGGGTGACCTTGGTTGTATGTAAGCTAAGGAATTTGACTGCCAAAGAAATGAAGATAGTAGCTATCCCACTGCTTGGACTTAGCTGTCATCCAGTACAGGTGGAAGGATCAGTGGAGCTTGATGTGAATGTTAGAGATGACAACTTATCTAGAGATTTTAAGGAGGAATTCATAGTGGTTGACATACCCTTCTGATGTTCAACAAGTGAAACCAGGTTTTTTACAATTTATAAAGCTCGACAGCTAATTCTACCCTAGCTTTAGGCAAGTGCATCTATCGTTTAGGTAGTATAGCAGTAACGAGGTCGATCCACAAAGACATTGACCCAAGTACTAGCTCAAACTTAAACTATTGTCTACTTATATCAAATTTGAGGTTAATTAAACTCAACTAATTAAAACTAATATATGAAAGCAATAAAGGATAGATGATAGAAAACTAATGGAGAAGTTCATCTAGATATTCAATCCCCCTAAACTCTCATGCATATCAAGAATAATGATATGAATCATTCAAACAATGAATTGAATTAGACTCTCACTAAATTAGATATAAACCTTTCTCAAGTGATTAAATCCTTAACTTACTAAGTATTATAGGGGAATCTTTTCTCAACCTATAATCAAATAGGATTAGCATTAAATTCAAGAGAATAACATCCAAAGAAGTATTGTAGGTCTATCTCTAGCACCCTAATTAATTCTTTATTTCCATGAGTGATCAATCTATATTAGGGTATCTCTACTCATATAATATAGAATCAATATCCAATTAACAAACTGGTAATTGAAAATTAGAATAAAAATCATAAATCATGAAAATACGATAACCCAAAGATAAAATTAATGCAAAACCAAATATTCAATTCTTACAATCAAAATTAGGGTTCATAATAACTAGATGAATGAAAAAATTAATCCATAGAAGAAAATTGAAAAAGAAAATACAAAAGAAGGTAGATAAAACTTAAACACTCAATAATTGGTGAGAAATCCCCACTTCAATCTTCATTTCTCTTCCAAAATCTGTAATTTTTCATCTTCACCATGAAAATTCTGCACTTATCTGTCTATAACCCATTGAGAGGGTGGATAACCAAAAACTTCCAAGAGAGAGCCCCTAATCTGATATAAATGATGTCCTTTTATAGTTCTTTAAAGCTCATTATGGTTTAGATAGGTGTCAAGCATGGATTGGCAAATTTTATCCATGTCAGCATAAGTTAGATTGGTACCAAGAATCATACATTTGATTTTTGTGCAAATTTTAGATATGGAGATGGAATAATTTGACTTTGTAGTCTTATTCAAAGTTGTATATATTTCTCTTAGCTTTTCAACAGTATCTAAATCATCTCAATTAGAGTTATATGGCTTGAGTTATACTTAAAATACCAAAATATGCTCAAACCCATCAAATTTTTACAAAATAGACAGTGAACTCTCACTGGCATTGTCACAGCCCATGACACTGCCTGTGAGAAGCTACTTTTTCTCATTAACAAAGGGATCCATTCTCTCATGGTCTCTATCATGGGCTGTGATGCCTCCTGTGAGAAGCTTCTAGATCCATTTTTCTCAATATTTTCTCACGGGCTGTCTCACAAGTCGTGAGCTAGACCGTGAGACATCCCTGGGACTTGATTTTTTTGATATGTTTTAGCGTATTTTTTCATCTTTCGAGCCTAAACTTTGAAGTAATTCCACCTAGCTCCAGAATCCATTTGAGTTCCTAAAAATGGCTGAAAATACTATAACAAACAAATCAAATTCAATTTAAAGAGCAAAAATCACCAAGGATATAGGGGGAAATAAAGTATAATTTACCAAATATCACCTTCCCCTAAAATTTTCTCTTAGGTCAGCCTTACTTGTATGTTACAGAAGGAGCTACTTCAATTTATTACCTATATTTGAAAGTGTTGTGTTTTAAGGGTTTGATTACAATAATAGGGTGTCAGGAAACCACTAGGAGGACATATCAGAATGCTTTAAAAGGAGTATACGTATATACTCACCTTGATTTAGGGGAAGAACAGATCAATGTTGAAGGGAAGAAAGACAATAATGTTGGCTTAAAAAAGGTTGAGACCGAAGGAAAGGCAGAAATAGTAGCTCGAAGGGAAGTCACAGCATATGCAAGTCCTTTTTCACCTGTTATCAATATCACTCTGATCATGATTACTATGCTCACTTATTTTTGGAGGTTTTGTTCAGGCCCTCTAATAGCACTGGGCAACTTGACCTAAATAGACTCAAGGAGATATGCAAGAATCCCGACATTGAATTTGGACTCACCTCGACAGTTGATCTTCAGTACTATGTTCAAGAAAAGTTAAATAGAATGTTACTTTAAGTGATGAATGACACCGTACTAGAGAGGCTAATGGGGAAGACCCCTTTCTTATCGATACTTGGAGCAGCATTAGTACCAAGGATGGTTAAGCAATCGACTTACGGAGTGGATCGGATGATTGGATATAAATCGGGAGTTAAAGAAGAGCCCCTCAACCCAGAGAATGAAAGTGGCATCAATAGGGATTAAGAGGTTTTATTTTTATGTGATGCAATATTTTGTAATAAGTTGCAAAGGAAGGAATAAAACATCACAGTTGTGCTAAACTAGTTGGGATGACTAGTGATTATTGCTGTTAGGATCCTACAATTCAGATCATACGATCCAAACATCATAAAACGATCTGGATCATTATAGGATCGCACTTTCTTGTAGGATTGGTACATGATCAATGTAGGATCATTAGGATCGATAAAATCGTACGATCCTATAACGATTATAGGAATCCTATATATCTATAAAGAAACTATGTCTGTGAGCTCCTTTTACTTAAAAAAAGTTAAGTCTATCTCGTTTCAATCCTAATAAATAATTTTTGTATAAGATCAAACTAATGAAACTTACTTATAATAATAAAATAATAATAATTTTTTTAACTTATAATAATAATAATAATAATAATTTTTTTACTTATAATAATAATAATTTTTTAAAATATTATTTATTGTAATATTTCTTTTGACATTTTTTATCTCTAACTAAAAAATATTTATTATAATGTATAGAAAATATGATAAAATTACAAATGTTGTTATATATTACAAACGTCATTAGAATTACATATAATAATACTTTAAAAATATCACGAGATCCGACTAAAAATTTTATAATGGTGAATACCAACAAAATTAACAAATATTATTTTATTATTAAATAACATTGAAATAAGCTACATTTAATCGATATTTGTAAAAAAAAATGATAACATATATCTATACTCACATTTTCTTGATTTTTAATAACATTTTCATAGATGTTATAATAAATCATTTTTGTTATAGTGTATATTTTTATCATAAAACTTTAGTAATTTTTCACTAATTATTTTCATTTATATATTATTATGAAAACTTTAATATTTTTTGTAGGTTTATCATGTAGAACATTTAATATAGATGGACGGTTACCATTAAGCCTTGCAATATTATAATGTTTAAACATAACTTTTACTTTGAAATTGATTATAAATCTATTTATTACTATTTTTAGGTTATTTGTAGGATCTTACGATTCTACGATTCGATCCTACGATTCAATCCTGAGGGACTCTTATCGATCCAATGTAGGATCTCGATCTTAATAACCTTGATGGTGATACTTCAGTAAGGTTCCGACCAGAACAAATTTTCATCAATAATACAATTATTATATTTTTCTAGTTCATTATTGTCCCTTATTTAAATCAAATGCAAATCATATCTGTAAAGGATGAAAAATCTAAAAAGTATGCCTCACTTATAAAAAGGGTCCATTCAAAATTGCTCACCTTACTTATAAGGGAGGATGAGAAATTTAGACATTCTCGCCCGACCTATAAGGAGGGTCGATTGACTTATAAACATTCAACTCAATATTCTCAAACTAACCTATAAGGAAGGTTAGGCAACATACGCACGTGAAACATAGATATTCCACCTTACCTATAAGGGAGGTTAGATGTACTATGAGTTAAATACTCGAATTCCCGCCTTACCTATAAAGAAGGATGGAATACTATAAGTAAAACACAAACTCTTACCTTACCTATAAGGGAGGTCGGACGTATTGTAAGTTAAACTCAAATTCTCGCCTTACCTATAAGAGAGGTTGAACAAATTATAAATTAAATACATAAGTTCCCATCTCACCTATAAGGAAGGTTGGATGGATAATACATATCAAAATTGTATATTCACCTTGCCTATAAGAGAAGGCAGACGTATCCACAGATGTCCAATGCATAACATAAGCCATTAATGCATATGACTGCACCTTTAAGGAAGGTCATCACAAAAAGTTCAAAATAAATGGAGCTAAAGTAAAATGAAAGCAAATGTTCCATTAAATTATCAAATTTTTCAAGGGTCTAAAAAAACAAACAAAAAAAAGTTTTCCCCACATTGGAATGCAATGATAAATGGTAAAGAAATCAAGATGAGGGCTCAATAGCATTAGAATATGTAGTCTCATCATCTTGGCCCTCAGGGTAAGAAGTCGCAGGATCAACCTCAACTTCTTGATGAACCTCAAATAGATCTAAGGGGTTGATAATGGGATGATCTTCTTCCTCATCAAAAGGGAGAATATCATTCAAGAACTGCACTTCACCTTCACCCCACTTTTGAGATACGATAATTATGATCTTGCCTCGATATAAGTTCATCCATACGGCAACACCCTCAATTGTAAACTTGAGCTCATCATTCAACCTGTGCACCTCAAACTTTTTTTCCTTGAGCACATCCTTATGTATTCGAGCCTCATTTAGCACCACCTCAAGTTTCTTTTTGGCCTCCAATTTCTCCCTTTCCAATAACCCATTGATAGTCACAACATCATTTATTTTATTTTTATGGAACTCAATTATTGTTCTGGAAAACCAACCTTATTCTTAAAAGCCTGGAATTCTTCTTCTCTCTATATGGATTCCTTCTTCAACAAGGAATAGCAGTTATAGAGATGGCTTATAAAGCCACTAGCATGTAAGAATAATATAGTCAGGTTAAGCATTAAAATAGTAAATAAGAGAAAGAAAGAAGATAGAGGAATCTCGGTACCAACTGAGAAAGATGTGATGAAAAATAGATACATTAGGCATCATTCAAATCACTTATAAACTTAACGTCCTTGGGCAATAATAAGGAATCTGATATGAAGTACACCATCTTAGCATCATTAAGACTAGCTTCTAGGCTAAACTATTTGAAGATGACCTCATTTAAGCCTAATAATTACTTAAAGAGGTCATTAGATCGAGTTCTTTTCTCTATTAAAGACTCCACTTTGACAACTAGGTGTTTGGTGGTGTGGGACTAAGCAATAAAGCCTTTGTCCTTAGAAGCTTAAGAATTATTAACCTCTGTAAATGATTGGGAATGAGCTTTTTAGACCCAGAGCTAGGGTGTTTGTCGGCTATCACATGGCGAGAATGTGGAGGTGAAACCTGGGAACCTTGGGATTTGGATTGTAACTCTCGACTCTTCCTTAAAAAAGCTTCATTCATAGCTTTCTTCATTACTGCAAAATGAAATACTCTAAGTTAAAAATCAAAGGAAATGATAAAGGAAGATAGAATGATACTTATAGGGGTTAGAATTAGGAACATTCCCCTTGGAATCTCTGACTTCACCATTATACCAAAGGTGAAGAAGGTTTATAGCCTCCAGCGACTTTATTTCACCATTAAAATCATAAATGATGACCCCATCAACTACTTCAGTAGCTCGGATCAATTTCAACCTCTCCTCCTCTGCTTTAAGAAGGTGGCATAATAACTTTTTTATTATAATTTTGGGTGGAAATTCCACTCCCAAGGTGTGGAATATAGTGATTGGTGATTTATAAGAAAGATCCTCTCTTTCTAATTCTTCTTATACGCCTTTAAGGTCTTTGGTAGCTCGGGCACCTTTTTACCCTCTGTTTAGGAGTTGATAAAACCTAAATTTTTTGCATTAGACATAACTTTATATAAAGCTCGGAATTCTCAAGCCATCAGCTCAAAGCCATTAAGGTAGGCTAATATTTTATAGCGTTTAAGGACTTTCCATGTATTTTGGTAAACTTGGGAGATGGAGTTTTAATGGTCTAGAAGGAAGTCGACCTCTAGGGTCGATAGGGGGAATTTTAATCCTGAAGATAGAGCATCTTCATAGATGATTCGACTGTGAATGTCAGAGGAGTAATTACCTCGTGATGATTTAGGAGGAAAAATTAGCTTAAATTCTTCTAGAATGTTGTATTAAGCTCAGATCTCCAATAAGTTAGTGTTGAAGATAGGACTAGATAGAGACTCAATAAAATTATCATGGGCTTCAAAGGAAGTGCCAGGCTTGAAAGATTGGTGCTGGCAGTCTACTTCTAATGAATTAATGTGAACTCTAATGTCTTGGTCTCCCGTTTTCCAATCTGAAGCATCATGATATTGTTCCACCTTTATAAAGAGATCACTATCTTCATCTCTCAATTATAGGTATTTGGGTGGTTTTTTAGGGTTAAGAGTCTTAATTTCCAAAGAGGAGAGGGAGGAGGAGGAGGAGGCTGACTTCGCCGAGAAGTTGCTAGCGAAGGCGAGACTGTATGTCCTTTAAGAATCAAAAGAATCCATAGAGGGTAGAAGTTTATTAACAAAAAATAGAAAACAAAAATAGACACTTATTGATAAGTGAGGGAGTTTTGAGAATTTGTATGACAATGCAGGAAAGTGAAGGACAGAGCAGTTGTAGAAAAGAGTAGAAAAGGAGGAAGACGTAATAAGGAAGTTTAAATAAGGAGATTGTGGATCTTCTAGAATCCAACTTAACCAATGAACATTTGACACATGGAAAGCGTGAGTAGTGGCAGCTTCTTGTTAAACACACTTCATTAATAGACACAACATTTAAAGAGGCATAATTAATGACTGAGAGAATCAAAGTAATGTAATTGTACAAAGAAATTAAAGAGACGTGATTAATATAGAGAGTCAAGAAAATTTTTTGAAGTCTTTAACTCCAAACTAGGGAGACATGTGATTACTCATGTGTTAGTAGTGTATGCCCTAGAGTCTGTACTTTATATATATATTTGTAATCTTCATCCATTTTTTGTTATTGATATATATGTTTTCATTTAATGATTAGTTTCATTCCAGTGTATTATGTATATATGTTCCTTATGTTCTATGTAAGAGAATCTATTCTCAAAGAGTTTGAGAATTTACAGACAGATTCTTTTTGTTATAGAC
>CAOJBK013242367.1:0-21159 GCA_948294925.1 Codiaeum variegatum
AAGGTAAAAGCTTAAATTTGAGAGACCGGTTGAATTTTTCAACGGAATTAATTGGCTGTTAAGTAAAAAAATAAAAAATAAAAATAAAAATCACAAACAGGTTTAAAAAGTCTACGGATTTAGAATATTTAATATTAAAAATTCCATTTTAAAATCATCTAATCAAATATGACAAACGTTTAAAATATAAAATCCAGGTTTAAAACATAAATTTTCTCTTCCTTAAATCATTTCACCAATTACTGAAACTTTTGACCAGTTTATGAAAAAAAATAATTAAATAAAATAAATGTCCTCAAATGAGCAGTTAGTGATTACTAAACTTTTATTATTTATAATAACACATGAAAATAGTGGTCCTTTATTTGCTGTTGCCCTATTCATAAAATTTGTAGTTAAACAAAATACCAGAAAAATTGAGTAAAAAAGAAATCAAGATTAAAAAAAGGATTTGATTACAAATCATGAATGTTAATACCAACATAAAAATTGATATAGATAAGAGAACTTTAAGATTATAAAAGAGCTTAATATAAAAAAAAATAGCATTGTATTAGAAGTAAGAAGTATAAGATAAAAGGAATTGAGATTGTTGATAGATTTTCCTTTAAAAAAATTTTGAATTAACTAATTTAAATAACTTTTAAAAAGATAGCTAAATTATCTCTAAACAAAACAAATATATATATAAAATTTTCTAATGATAAATATATTAATTAAATAATTAAAAAAACGTAATATTACAAGCTGGATACACTCTCATAATATATGTAGGCAGATGTTGCATTACTGCTCTCAGAAGAACTTCCTCACTGCCCATAGATGAAAGAAGACCCTTCCAAACATACAACTTTTTTCCAAAATTTATCACCCAAAAAAGCGAAAGCTTTCCTTTTAGACTTGCCAATGATTGAAGGCAAGCCCAAATTATTACGAGAAAAATGAGTGGACCAATTCCCAAAGCTTGAGTAGAACTGACCCTTCTTTCCGCAGAAAAATTTGGTGCAAAATAAGTTGATGATTTGCCAGAATTCACCAATTGATCACAGGTGTGAGCATAAAGAAGTAAGATGCAGTGAAGAGAAGAGACTTCCTTTGAATTAGCTTTGCTGAAAATCAGACTATCATTAGTAAAAATATAAACGAGAAATAGGAGGATCATTAGATGTCCTTTGCAAACGAATGAAGATGTATAGAGAATTGTCTTGACGAAGACCGCGAAAGGGAAAATATTGCCAATCACCGAGCCATTCAAATAGGTAATAGTTTGAATGCAGTGCATAATGAGCTCGTGCCATCGACTCGGGAAACCCAGCTTCTCAAGAACATGGCCAAACCTCATTAACAAAGACTTGTTTGGCAATATTATTGGAGGTTATAAAAATGCTTTTAGTACTTTTTTTTAAATTTAATTGAATAATTTTTTTAATTTTTTTTTAAATTTATTTTTTCAAACATTCTTTTGAAAAATAAATAAATCTTTATGTTTTTTGTAAATACAGTTTAAAAAAACACTTATAAACAAAATATAAAATTATTTGACATTATTTTGGCAAAAACACTTTTAATATATTTTGTTCAATTTTTTTTTCAAAAACATGTTTGAAAAAATAATTATAGAAAAATATATAAAACCAATCATTTAAATAGAAAAAATTCTAAAAGCGTTTTTACAGTCTTCAACGACAATATCAAATAGATCTTCCAAAAATACTTTTTAAAAAAATAATATCAAACACACTATAAAATTTCTTTTTAAAAATTTTCCATTACAATTTTATAAAAATAATAATAACTATTCAATTATTCCAAAATTGATTTAGCAAAAAAAAAAAAAACATATTCCAAAATTTCCTATTTGTCACTTGTATATTTCTCATTGAAATTTTTCTTATTTGCATTTCTTTCTTAATTTTTTCACTCTTTTATGACCAAATTTTTCTATATTTTCATTTTACATTATTATAAATTTCAAATCACAAATTTCTAAATATTTCCATAAATGTAAAATTTTCAATAATTTTATAATTTCTCTATTTTCATAAAATAATTAAATATTTATATTTAATTAAAATTTACTAATTTTTCAATTTCTTGTGGAAATAATTTCTAAAAATATCATATTAATAATCATAAAAAATTTTCTTTGCATGTTAATGTATTATAAAAAATTTCTCGTAACTTTTTTCATTAAGGATTGTGAAATCTTGGAAATATAAAATATTAAAAATATCAAATATTTCGTTTAGTATAAAAATTAAAATCCATAAATTTATTTTGTATTTTTATAAAAAGAAAATGTACAAGTTAAAGAGAGAGAGAGAGAGAGAGAGAGAGAGAGAGAGAGAGCATCCTCACATCATATGTGGGGTTTTAATTTCCACCAAAATGAGAAAATATGAAATCCATAGATTATTCAAGTTAAAAAAAGAATTTAGATTATGAAATTTAATATAATTCATGTATTGTTTAAACTCTATTGTTTGAATTTTCTCAATCCAAACATCATTTTTATATTTTTTTTTCAAGAATATTAGAGCATTTCTAATAGTATTTTTTATTTTAAAAAGCATCTTAGAGAATTTTTAAAAATAGAGAGTAGAAAATCATGTACAACTACTATCTATATTTCACTTTTTATTCTATTTTAATTCACAAATAATTTCTATAATAAGGAGAGAAAAATATTTTTAGAGAACAAACCAATAAAAAATAGAATAAATATAGAAACTTGAAATGTCATTAATTATAAATAGAATAGAGAGTGAAGTTTGCTCTCCAAATATAGAGAGTCAAATCAACTCTGTACTTTATAATTTAAATATAGAGAGTCTATTGGAGTGTGTATATTGTTGATGACTCTTTAAAATAGAGCATACGGATCAAATAGAGAATCTATTGAAAATACTCGAAGTATTCAAAACTCCAAATTCCCCTACAAAATAATCTAATATTGTAAATTTTCCTAATTTGAAAAGAGATTCTAGAATTAAAAATTTTAAATAGAGTTTCTTACCTTTTCCAGTCTTTAAACTTTAAAAGCTTTCCTTTTTTCTTCTCACTTTACTAAAATTTTAGAATATAACTTGTAAATTTTTGTTAATTGAAGGTCTAAAAAGATCTCAACGAGAGCTTGTAACATAAGAAATAATCAGAGAGAAACCAAAGCCTTTTGTCCTGAGATCACTATGAAGCTTGAGTCAATGATGGTTTTGATATAAAAGTAGTGAAACAAGTGATTTATCTTAGGCATATATGACATCTCTATATGAGAGTTATTTATTTATGAAGAATATTTAATATAGAATCCTTCTAGGATTCCTGTTATGAAGCGATTCATGTCTTGCTAGGACTCGTATTTGATTTTCTTTCTTATATATTGGGAGGTAATAATTTCATATTAAAAAAAAGGATTTACTTCCTCTTTAGTAGGGGATTTTTCTAGAATGATTATGAGACTACCTGGGACAGCTTATACTGGATCTTTATTGACGATATACCAACATTTCCTAGTTGCATTGACCCATTTATTTAATTACCATAAAAATCTAAATAATTACAGCAATCACATTTACACGGTCACCTTGTTTACTCTAAACGTCTCTTTATGTCTTTTCACATTTCCTCTTTTTGACATATATCCTGTCCCTGAGAGTCTTTCTAGAATGACTTGTTTCGTATATAAGTTATCTTCATCTTCATTGAAATACTTGATTTTATTCTAACCAATTTCTCTATAATTTCACCTCTCTTCTTCTTTATTCCAGGCGTCCAATTTCTAGAAAAATATTCCCAAGCTCTCAAGTTTTTTAGTAAGTTATCTTTATTTTATACTCCTTTTATATTCAATCATCTTTTCTTTTCTTTTTTCTTCTTTTTTTTATTATTCACTTAAAAACTCTCCATCTAAAAAAGTCAATCCTTATTAAACTTAGAAAAATGCTTGGAAACACACCCCTTTTGATTTTGAAGAAACCCTATATGATGTTTAAAATTTTAAGACAGTAAGAAAATGAAGGTTGCATCTGCCTGAGGGGGAGGGGGAGGGGGGATGTTTACCTTAGGATAAATGAAAATGATTTGTTATTTGGCTATATAGCATATTGTAAGATGAACAAGTCATACTTGGCTTGGTTTGAATATGAGGATGATTTATAACTTAGTTAATCATTACTAGTTCAATATTTCTTTATATAGAAGCTTGATTTGAAATGTGATTAGAACATTCAGTCCACCTAGAAGGTTACGCTTAGAATGTTTGACTATGTTAGAAAACATATTAGTTTGGCCTTACTTTTAGGATTAAAAAGTTTGGTCAACTTGAGAGATAAGGTTTGGATTCTTTAATTAGGTCATAAATGCTCTGTTTGACGTTACAACAAATATTCTTTAAGTATTATGCCTTTAAAGGATGTTGATCAAGATAGATAAAAATGCAACATTGAAAAAGGTTGTGAAGGCCAGGTGGTGGCTCAAATAGGTCTACTTATGTACTAGTTAAGGATCAATCCTTATAAGAAGGCAAGTCAAAAGTTTAAGTCTTTAAAGAAGGTTAAGTTAGAAAAGAATGTCCATCATTTGGGAAGTTCGACTGATGAGACTAGGTCAAGATTTTTCCTTAGAATATATAACTATAAAATATTGTGTCAAGCTTTGCCTAGGAACAAATCTTTAGAAAAGAATAAGTAATCATAAGGAGAAAGGCTGTGTTGAATTTTGTCTTTGAAAATATCTTCAAAAAGGTTAAGAGGGGTTTTGCATTAAAGGTAGTCCTTTGGAAGGGTAAGTAAGTTTAGAAGGATGAATAAGCTTTAGCCTTATCCTAAATGAAGTTGGAATTGTAAATCGATTTTGGACTAAGAGGAGGTTATGTTGGACCATTTTGGAGAACTTGATTATGTTTGACATAAGAGGAGGTTTCGAAAGGCTTGATCTATTTTGGCCTAAATGGAAGTTAAAGATTTAATTTAGACTTCTAAGGAAGAGGGTTGGCCTAAGTATGGTACTAGACTTTAGGAATTTAGGTTTCACTCTCATATGAGTCCATCTATATCAATTTCTTTAGCGCTAGTCAGCTTATTGATCATAAGCTAATCTTAACTTAACTTATTAAAGAGATTTGGATTTTACAAAGGTAGTTAAAAAAGACGGCTTTGAGAGATATAATTTGATTTAATTAAGAAAATTAAGCTTCAATAATGGTAGGTTAGAAGATTTTGCTAATGAGTTGAACCTTTAAGAGGTGATAATATTTCACCAAGAAGACTTGTGATTTGAAAAGTTTGGTAATACTTTTCTAAAGAGACTTGGGTTTGGATGGATGACAAGATTTTTTTGAGAGTATTTGAGTACCTAAAGAGATTTGCTTTGAGAGCTTTATCAAATTAGGTTGTTGGTGAAAGATTATGAGGTAAAGGTACTTTGTTAATGAAAATGGATGGGAAAAGGTAGGGTCCCACTTTGTAACTCATAGTTAGGAAGTTAGACACATGGATTGAAAAGTGACACTAGACTCTTATTGAAAAAACCAAATATTAAGAAGGATTAAGGTTCAAATTCCTCCCTAAACTTTTTTTAAAAGTCCAATTAAAGACAAAATCAATTTTTAGTCAAATTAACACCATCAACTATTAATTTAGATCATATTACCCCAATTTTCTCATTTTCTAAGAGAGTGTATTACACACTCCCAAATTGGAGTGTGAACAAATAAAAAACATAAATAAATTACATTTAGTAATAATTCAAAATAAAAAAAAAATTTAAAAAGTAATGAGCATGCTCGGTTGAACTTCATCTCCAGCATCATCAACAAACAAGCATCAAATCCTTTTCAATCTTCTTCGACATAATTAGCAAAATCCAGAAAATACAAAACTTAGCTTATAACAAACAATAATCAAAATAAATTAAATTAATTTCTTCAAACCAATCAGAATCAATTTCCTCTATATAGAGATGGATATTTGAGGGGAAAAAACAAATAAAAAATTTTAAAATTTATAAAAATAATCTGAAAAAAAAAATTATGAACCCATAACAAGAATGTCTAATATGAAAAGGAGAAAAAAATATCTAAAAATTTTCAAAAAATAATTTGAAAATTGAAAAAAATAAAAATTAAAACCTATACGGGCGGATTTTCAAAAATTGTCATCATCCCATAGCAAATCTTCAAGCTTCTAATGGAGAGAGCCATAACCATCAAAATCTATACTTATACCAATCAAAACTCATACTCATACTGCAATAGATCTTCAATCTTTGAAAAAACTTCAACCTCAAACTCAACCCGTTTCAATGAATGAAACTTCCATAATCTTTGATTATAAAGCCATGGTGAAAGTAGAGTTGAGATGAAGGGAAGCAGAGCACCAATTTTTAATTTGGATAAAGGAGTATAGTGGAGAAGATGGGTGCGATGGTGAGAGGTAGAGAGTGTGAGCCGTTAGGATAGATTAGGGATTTTTAATTAATAATAAATAATTATATTTTTTAAATAAAATATATATTTGATATAATTAAAATTAATAAAATAAAGTGAAATAATTTTTTCAAGGAGAATGTGTTTCACTTTCTTTGTAAAATAGTAAATTGAGGTAAAATGAATCAAAATTATAAATTGAAATCCTTAATTGAAATAAAAGTTGATTTTATCATTGGACTTTTGAAAAAAATTCAAGGGATAATTTGGATTTTAATCCTATTAAGAATGATGGAAAATTGAGTGTTTACCTTATGCATACCATGAAGGGGTGTTGAATTAGTGTTCTTTTGATTTTGCAAATGAGTTATAAATTGAACCACCAAATGAGAATGGAATAATACAAGGATTTTATAATGGTTTGAGCAAATAAATCCATACGTTGATTATCCTAATCAAATTGTTGTTCCACTGCATACAATCTAGATTATATTGAAAGATCAATTAGTTGACCTTATGGAAAATAGTTTCTTATATTAAATGTTCAATTGGGTGTGTATTTATTGAGAAAACCAACTCAAGTAGCCGGTCCAAAAGATCTCTTCTAAATTTAAAGAAAATCTTGTATTAATAGTTTGACATAAGCTAAGTCGTGCTCATTAATCTTAAGTCAACTTAGCTACCTTTAAATAGTTTGAGGGAAAATGCCATATGGCAGCGTGTCATTCGCATGGGAACAAAGTTCAAATCCTTTTCATTAAAGTCACGATTGAATTACATTTTTCACCTTAAATCACACTGTGATATTCTTTGTTTGAATTATATTGTGCTTTCATTAATTAAGTCGCACATGCAATTTAGAGGTCTAAATTAAACTTAAATTTTTTATGCCTTATTTATATGGGTTTTGATTTCTCCAAAATACTTTAAAAACCGTATATAATTATCAGATTTCTCAACATGCTTACTGCTCGCTGTGGGTGAGTAAAACCGAATTGAAATTGAAAAATAGAACCGAACCAAATCAAAATTATCAATTTGATTCGGTTTGTTCAATTTTAATTTTTAAAAATTAAAGTTATTGTTGTTCGTTTGGTTTGGGAATTTTTTTTTGATTTAAACCGAACCAAACCTAAATTTTAATACTATATAATAAAATTAATATTATTTATAATATTTTAAAAATTATTAGAAAAAATTACTAATATTTGTATTACATTTATATTTAATGTCTTAACAATTCTATAAATAATATTATTTAGGTATAAAATGTATAATTTTTATTAAGATATTATATAATTATATAAAAAAATTGGTATAAAAAAATTTGGTTTAAAACCAAACTGAACTGAAAATATTTTGATTTGGTTCAGTGTATATTAAATTTCGATTCGGTTCGGTTTGTTAAAATATTAAAATTTTGGTTTATTCGGTTCGATTTTAAACCGAACCTACCGAATGCTTACCCCTACTGCTCGTTACTCTTATTTGATTTATCAAATTCTTTAGAGTTTGAGGAATCCCAGTGATGAATGGCACTAGTTGTTTGATCTAAAAGGCAAATTCATAATCAAGTCTGGCTATAGAGTCTATGATGAATGGCACTAGTTGTTTAAACCAAAAGGCAAATTCATAGTCAAGTATGGGTATAGGGTCCATGAAGGCTTATGTAGTGAACCAGTATCTCCAAATTGGAACTAGATTTGGAGACTTTGAGTTCCCCCAAAAGTAAGGAGCTTTAATTGGAGGCTAGTAAGAGGGATTTTGCCTACTAAGGATGTGTTGCTAAAGAAGAGAGTGAATATTGATCCAACTTACCCTATGTGCTTAACAGTTCAACGTCTAGCCTCTGACCATTTATTTTTACAATGTTCTTTTGCTAAGGATTGTTGGGGTAATTTTCAGCTTGCTTTACTTGGAAAAGCCTCACTAGTCTAGCTCTAGATCACATTGTTATTCTTTATTACTTCAGGAGATGATTGTTGTTTATCTATTATGTTATTATATGAGCAATTTGGTATGGTAGAAACTTTAGCTATATAAAGGGATATGAGATTTATAGTTAGGCAAATTTATACTATTCCCTATAATTCTCTAGCATAGTGGAGACAAGCTCAAGCTACGCGTGAGTATAGTCCAATAACAGTTCAACATCTAGCACCAAGAAATTCTAAATGGACTAAGCCATTATTTCCATGGTGCAAGTTAAATGTTGATGATGTTGTATTTTCGTCTCAACGTTGCACATTTATGTGGTTTGTGTTGAGGAATTCTAATGGTATTGTCATTGTTGTTGGTTGTTGTGCTGCTCAATATCTACTTTAGCCTAAGAAAACGGAAGCTATGGCAGTAAGGGAAGCATTATCATAACTCAAACAAAGGTTTACTCATCGAGTAGTTATTAAAATGGATTCCTAGATTATATGTTATGCTTTTCTTTCAGATTCTGTTGGGAATGCTATTTTTCATTTATTAGTAGAAGACTATAAAATTTTGACTACAAGTTTTATTAACATGCAATTTGTGTGCGTTAGGCGATTTGCAAACTCTATTGCTCATTATTTAGCAAGGACATCAAGTTCTATGTCAGATCCTATGTAATGGAATTTTATATTGTCTCCCCTGATGAATGGTTTGAATGAATGAATTTCCAATTTATTCTAAAAAAATTAATTAACACATTAACAACCTTCAATTTGATTAGAAAAGATCAAAATTTGAGGCAATCCTACCTAGGTTAACAATCTTGCTCTTTTTTTTTATTTTGATAATCGAATTTAGAAAAAAAAATCAAATTAAAATATTCAATAATGAAGCAAAAAGCATGAATCGTGAAGATTCAGATTTTAGTTTTCGAAACTTTTGTAAAAATTTGTTCTATGTTAAAACTGTTTTAACATAGATGATTTATCTATTTATCAAACTCTTTGATAAGTGCCTAAACCCTAATTTGGACCTATAATCTTAATTAAGGATACTTTAGCCAATTATTGTGCAAAACACAATTATAACTTAAGAGAGGGTTTGAAGCATCAAATACCTTAACTCATTCCTTCGTTAGTGTGAAACCTCTAGCTCTACTCATACCGAAGCTTTCCCAAGGCTTGATCTCGTTTCCTCTTCAAGAAACTCGAATCAACTCTTTTTAGTTGTCCAAATACTTTTGGTTTTAGCTCATTTACCTGAGAAATTGAGATGTAGGGATTTATTTAGACTTTAGACCCTCCATACACTCCTTTCTTAAAGGTATAGAAGAAGAGTTTATGGTTGAAGAACTCTTCTTCAAAGATAAATTCCCTCTCTCTATTATGGTGTTGTGTTTTGAAACTTTCTCTCTTTAACTCTTAAAGAGCTTCTCTATCTAACTCTTGGAGAAGAAAATGAATAGTTCCAAACTTTTCTTATCTTAGAGAAAAGATGATAACCTATCTTATACCCATACTTCTTCTAACTACCTATTCCTTAAATTAAGGAAAAGAATGTTAGGAAGATAGGTTGCTTGTTCTAGTTGATAATTGACTATTTGACTAGTTAATTAGTCAACTAGATTAAGCATATAATTAGTATGAATCACTTGATTAACCGTATCTAATATGGATTAATTTTACATCTCATGTAAAGCTTAATTTATTTTGTGTTTGTCCAAAATCATTTCAATTAGTTATACCCATTTGTATCTTATATAAACTATCACATAATTGAATTAATCTCTTTATGAATTAAACTTCAAGACATGCTAGAGACTTTATAAATTTAATTTCAAGTTTAATTTAATCATCATTAATAATTAATTAAACTCTTTAATCAATTATTTATATGATTTAATTTCAAACCATGGGAATTACTTTATGGTGTGTGACTTACTGGGTTCATGTTCTAATTAACAATGGGATAAAGAAAACTCTTTTCATTCTATCAAGTTTGTAATCCTATTGCACACTTAGTCCTATAAGTCATGAGTGACACCTAAAATAACATATCATGACTACCTAATTAGAAATGAATTTCAGCGATCGTTTCCTTGACATTGCATGGACCTCTTGATCATAATTTCTATGTACTCGAATCCCTTCATTTCGGATTCTCGATTTTAGCTAGGGTCATGAAATAGTCAAATCCTATATGCCAGATCATATTACTTCCATCTGGTTCAGTTCTCAAAAAATTGATTCCTATTAGAAACTCTTTTTAGTGAATCTTAATTACCTCGACCAAGGATTTGAGTATCAAGAACAATCAGAAGTCATAGGATTCCTTCCATTTTTATCCAAGTTAATAAATCCTTTCTTGGAGATCACTTATCTCAATATATTATTGATTATGGCCACCACATGCCATATACCAATACTTGGATAGCATCGGTATGTAAGGAGTAACAAACCATAACCACCAATATGATAAATAACATGTCACCTCAAGTCTAAGGATTATATGCACAATTATTATCTAGATGATAAGATATTGACTAGTGGATAAAACCCATGTATATATCATCTAGTGTCACTATTCGACTTACTCATCACATGAGTATGTCCACGTGTTGTCATGACATTACATGTCTGTAGCATGAGACTCATTCCTGCATACCAATAAGTATCTCATACTTGTCATAGATGACAACAGAAGTGATGGTCTTCCGGATCAATAACGTTCCTACCAATAATCCTATGACCATGAACTTTTTTTAAAGTCTATGGTAAAAAGATATCTCCATATTCTTAAAATCTTTAAGAATAGATTCTCTCACATAAGACTTAAGGAATATACATACGTTAATCATTAAAATGAATGGAATCATTAAACGAAACATATATATTAAAAGTCATAATGGGATTAAGATTTCAAATATATATACAATATACATACTCTATGGCATACAACCCTAACAATCTCCTACTTGCACTATAGCTAATCTAGAGCCAATCACTACCATATCTAAGACCCATCTTCTTATGATGAAGATCTAACTGCTACTGACTTATAGCCTTAATCTAGGGATATGCTGTGTTTTCAACCAATGCTATTTATGCATGGCTACATTGCCTCTACCAATGATCTCTCTGATAATATGATATCACCTTTCAATATGTTTAGATTTCTTATGAGACTTGGGTTCCTTTGCCTAAGCAATGGCTCCATTGTTATCGTAGTAGAAAGAAACCAACGACTGAATGGAAGGAACTACACTTAGTTCAGTTACGAACTTTTGAATCCAAATAGCTTCCTTTATGGCATCTGATGCAGCAATGTACTCGACTTTTGTAGGGGAGTCTGCGGTGGTTGATTTCTTAGAACTCTTCCAGCAAACTTCTCCTCCATCATAGGTGAAGATAAATCCTGAGATAGATTTTTTATCATCCACATCTAAGTGGAAGTCAGAATCTATAAAAACATCTATCCTCAAGTCACCTCCTCCATAAGTGAAAACTAAATCCTTAGTCCTTCTCAAGTACTTTAAGATAGCTTTGATTTTATTCTAGTGATATAATCCTAGATTGGATTGAAACCTGCTAGTCACACTAACAGCGTACGCTATATCCAGCCTAGTACATAACATAACATACATTAAGCTTCCAATTACCAAAGCATATGGAACTTTGGCCATATTTTCCCTTTCTTTAGGTGCTTGATGAGACATCTTCTTAGAAAGGTGGATACCATACCATACCATACTAGTAACAATTCCTTCTTGGAATCTAACATGTTTAATTTCTTCAACTCCCTTTCCAAGTACTGATTTTGGGAAAGCCCTAACATTCTGTTCGATCTATCTTTATAGATGTGAACACCGAGAATGTAAGTGGCTTCTCCTAAGTCCTTTATGGAGAAGAGTTCACAATTATGAGCATTCCAATGTCATTTTTTATTAATAAAATGTCATCCTCATAGAGTACAAGAAACATAAGTGCGCTCCCACTAACCTTCTTATATACACAAGGTTCATCTTTGTTTTTGATGAAATCAAAATATTTGATTGTCTCATCAAAATAATGATTCCAACTCCTCAAAGCTTGCTTAAGACCATAAATGGATCTCTTAAGCTTGCACACTTTGTGTTTGAGCCTAAAATGAAAATTTGGGCTTTGAAACATAAATAAATTAAATTAAATAACATTTGGCCCAAAATAATTTATTTTTTGGGTTTAATGGCCCAAAATAAATAATTAAGCCTAACTACAAACCTAAAAAGTGAGTTAGCATCATATCTATATTAGAAAGTTCCAAACACAGATCCTTGGAGACAAAGTAAAATAAAGTTTGTAACTGATCATTTATGTCTTCCTCAGAGGCTACTGGTATTCTGTCTTCTGACTGGGGAAATGGTATAAAAGGCAGACACAGACACAGAGGATAAAAAACTTAACAACTTATAAAATCAACACAACTTATAAATAATCAAATCAATCAACAAAACTCAAAATCAACAACTTTTTAATCAATCAACTCAAATTCACAGCTTTAGTTTCTAAATTTTAGTATTTCCACAAGCAATCTTTTTCTTTACTGTAATCTTTAAATTTTAGCTTTCCTCAGTGCTTTCTAGTTTACTGAATTTACAAATTTTCAAAAAAACCAATATAAACATGCCTTTGAATTTCAATTCCGAATTTCATCTCTAATTTACAATCAAAAGTTTAGTGAAATCTAAAAAAAATATGGTAAAGACATTTAGGGATTTGCATTTTTTTGAACAGAAGTCAGGTTATTTAAATTTGATGAACTTCTCCTTTGGCACGTTCGCAAGTCTGAGATTTTATATGCAATAATCTTTCTGGCATTCCTAATGGGACCATCATTTCACTATGAACAAATTATGTAATGGAAAACAAACAATTGATATTGGAACGTCACCCAACAAAATGCCTGAGGAATCAGGTGATGCTCATTCTGAAGAAGCTTTAACTCCTCAGAGCCGAGGCAATGAAAAATCTCCCATCGACATGCTTGGAAATAATAGCTTGAAAATCATTAAATATGCTGGTGAGAACCCTGGTTCTCGAAATTTTAACAAATTCAAACCACTGTAAGAGGTAATTCCTCAGGTGGTGAGTTCAATCAAACAAGCCAACAACATTATGTCTGATACTTTTGGTAATTTTGAAAAAAATTATGAATGATCTAATGCAATCTCTTTATACAAATGATGATCAACCATCAAAACAGGGAAACACCTCAAAATCGATGTCCCAAAATGAAGCTGCTAATTCCATGAGGCCTTCCTCAGGAGTTCCTTTGGCTATTGATGATACGTACAAACCTCCTCACAGAAGGAAAGAGGTTGCACCTATAAAAATTAATAACCCTATCGGCTCTACTAGCCGTAATACTAATATTACTAATAATAACAGGCTTAATCAATAAGTTTTTTACAGAACTAATCCATCCTTACAGCTAGAAGTCTATAAATATAAGAATAGAGGCATGAGGGGAAACTTTTCCTAGGGATATATGCCAGTTCCCCAGACTGGAGTTCCACTTCCCCAGGCTCCAAGGATGGGAGGAGGTGATTTGGATGATGTACATGATGTGGTGTAAGAGCTATATGGTCCTGGTCTTCGTCAAGTGGACTAGCCCGAATTTCATAAGTCATATCCAGACATGATCGACAGAGATAATCCTTACCTAAGGGGTTATCATGTTCCTGAGTTTTCTTTATTATCTAGGGAAGAGGGACAATCTACGCTAGAACATATTTCCCGTTTTACCATTCAATGTGGTGAATTGGCAAATTATGAAAGTTTTTCCAATTTAAAGTTACGATTATGTCCTTATATCTTAACTGATATTTCTTTTACTTGGTATGCTACCCTTCCTAGGAATTCTGTTTTTAAATGGCAGGGGATGGAGCATCAGTTCCAAACTCAGTTCTTCAGGGCTGAACTAGAGGCTTCTATTTCTGAACTATCTAGAGTGACTCAAAGAGGTGGGGAAATGACTGATATCTTTATTTCTCACTTCAAAAAATTGAGTAATAGGTGTAAAATCTTTCTTCTTGAAATAGAATATATCAAATTGGCTCAAAGAGGTCTGGATATTGAGTTGAGGAAGAAGTTTCAAAGTATGGAGTTTCGAGACTTTTATGAGCTTGCTACCAAAGTTAGTGCGTACAAAGAATTGCTCCGAAAAGAAAATCAAAGGAGAAAAGCCTCAACGGGAATTTATTTTCAAGAGGTTTCTAATACTGATATTGTTGTTGCTGACCTTGCCAACACTGGGTCCTGTGTCTGTCCACTACTGGAGAAGAAATCCCCAGAGGCTTGGAAGAAATCCTAAGACTCAAATCCCCAGATACAACACAATTTTGAGGTCTCAAAAACTGATAAGACCTTTTATTTTCTCCTCAAGGAGAAATTCATCAAGCTTCCCCCTAACCATAAACTTCCAACAAAAGAAGAACTAAAAGGAAGAGAGTATCGTAAGTATCACAATTCTTACAACCATTATACTAATTCTTATTGGATGTTTAAGAATGCGGTACATGATTGAATCAATGAGGGAGTGCTAAAATTCCCAAACAAGAAAGATTTCATGTTGATTGAGGAAGAACCATTCCTACTAGTTGCTTCCATCAACACAATTGACACTATCTTAGAGATTTTTTGGATGTAAAAAATAAGCTCAAAGAGAAGGAAGAGAATTGGGACACCCTTGGTCAACCTTGTGGCAAGTTTGATTTTCTAGTGAAATACAATAGACCACTATCAGCTCAAATCCCCAAGGAATTGATAAAACCTACTGGTTGGAGAGATGACTCTGAGGAAGGTGGATGGAATTCAAAGGAAAATCAATCTTATCACAAAAAATCCTTCAACTGGTGGAAACAAAGCAATCATCATGGTGGTAGTTGGAAGCCAGTCTCAAGGTGGATTTCCTCAGGCCAATAGGGCAATTTTTCAATTAAAAAGTGAAAATACTTTTATAGTACTAATCCTTCTTAGAGTGACTCAAATTATTACAAGAAATATGATGATGTGGATGCCCTTAGGTTCATCAGGAAACAACCAAGGCTTGTGGTGCCAATGCTTGTGCAACCCAATAATAGATAGTGACACTTAGTGTAGCACAAGAATTTTCCTCAATGCTTGACCTGTACCAAAAAAAGGAGACTTCAGAGGAAGAGGGCTATGGAAAGGAGGGAAAAAGAAGAACAAAATCAAATCCAAATGATTCCTCAGTAAATCCTTGGTAAAAAAAAATCAAAATTCAGCAGAAAGGCCCTTGAGGACCCCTACTTCAGTGATTCTAGTTATGAGGTAGATGTTGATGAACCTATAGAGACTGAGAAAGACATGGATATTGATGGAAAATATTTGTCTTTGGGATGTGGAACCACTTATGTCATGCTTCCCCAGGAGTTCATGATGCGGGATGCTAAGGAATCTGAGTTCCTTGACACTTGGAGAGCAAAATTCTCAAAACCATCAAATATTCATCTAAGTGGAGTAGTGATTCAGGCCACTCAGCCAGATCAACCTAAAAGAGTCATCCTTGGGAAGCCCTCTGTGGAAATGACTAAACACATCACGCCTCTGTACATCAAGGCTCACTTGAATAGTAAACCATTCTTTAGAATTCTTATGGACAATGGCTCTACTATTAATGTTATTCCTCTTAGGCTTTTGAGCTCTCTTAGGAAAAATCAAGATGATTTGATTTCTACTAATATTACTGTTTCAGGCGAAGTTACTGGTGTTGATAGGGTTCTACCTATGGAGATCACTATTGACAGTAGAAAATCACTCACAACCTTCTTTGTTGTGGAATCAAAGACCAACTATAATTCTTTACTTGGGAGAGATTGGATTCATGCCAACTGGTGTGTGCCATCATCTTTACATAAATTTTTGCTGTTTTGGAAGGGTAACGACATTAAAGTGGTTTGGGCCAAAAATAAGCCATTTATAACAAGTGCTGATAATTTAAAAGCTAAGTTTTATGATGTGGACTTGGGCCCTCTGAAGTTTACTGGGAGAAAGAGGAGTGGAGATCCAAAAACCATTTATTTTTCCAAGCATGATATGGAGCAGCAAGTCTAAGATCATTTAGATTTGATTTATCGAGAAAAATCTATTGTGCCTTACTCATAATGGCTCATGGATAGTCTTATAATTGAAGAAATTGATGACTAGTTATTCCCAAGAGGAGTTGGCAGTAGCTCCATCTGCCATTCGTAAGCTTCTGATGCAGCAGACATTAAGTGCCATCCTCAGTCTTAATATAAAGAAAATGTAAAAAAAGAGTTAATTTTGCTTTTGAATGAATATAAAGACAGTTTTTCTTGGGATTATACTGAAATGCCCAATTTATCTAGAGAGGTAGTTGGGAACTACCTCCCTATTAAACCCGAATTTTGTACTTTCTAACAACCTCTATGAAGAATGTCTAAAGTGGTAGAACTAAAAGTTAAGGATAAAATTGAAAATTTGCTTAAGGCTGGCTTCATTAGGCCAACCAGGTGTGCAGAATGGCTTTCTAATACAGTCCTTGTTATGAAAAAAGAATGGTAAAGTTAGAGTTTGTATAGATTTTAGGGACTTAAATTTGGCCACTCCTAAAGATATTTATGTTATGCCTGTTATTGATATGTTTATTGATGCTTCCTCCAGGAATGAGCTTTTGTCATTCATGGATGGTTTTTCAGGTTATAATCAAAATTTCATTACTAAAGAAGATTTTTCAAAGTCTACCTTTAGATGTCCTGGTGCTATTGGGACCTTCGAGTGGCTAGTCATGCCTTTCGGTTTTAAAAACGCTGGTGCAACATACCAAAAGGCTATGAATGCCATATTTCATGACATGATTGGCCATCATATGGAAATTTACATTGATGATATTGTGGTAAAATTGAAAAGATCATCTGATCATGTACTCCATTTGAGGAAAAGTTTTGAAAGAATGAGGTTTTACAATTTAAAACTTAATCCTTTGAAATATGCTTTTGGTGTACAAGCTGGAAATTTCCTAGGATTTCTCATGCATCAGTATGGGTTGGAGATTGACAAAAATAAAGCAAAGGCAGTGCTTGACGCAAAGCGACCTCAAATAAAAAAGGAGTTATAAAGGTTTTTGGGCAGGTCAACTATTTCTAATCTTGCTAGAAAAACAAAGGAATTTTCTAATTTATTGAAACTAAAATAAGAAAGTGATTTTAAATGGGAATCAAGACACAAAAAATGCCTTTGATAAAATTAAAAAATATTTGTCAAAACCTCATGTTCTGGTCCTGCCTAGGGAAGAGATGCCTCTGAAATTATACGTATATGTTGGTTATGAATCAGTGGGTTATCTCTTAGCTTAAAATAATAAAATGGGCCATGTACATGCCATTTATTATTTGATCTGAATTTTAGGTTCCATTGAATAAAGATATTCCTCAATTGAAAAATTATGCCTTGCTTTATATTTTGCTTGTACTAAATTGAGGCATTATCTCTTGAAAAATAGAGTTTACGTGATTTCACAGAGTGGACTAATGAAATACATATTGAATAGACCCGTTTTGTCAGGGAAGATTGGGAAATGGTTGTTAAGCTTGATCGAGTTCTCATTAGTCTATCATCCTTAAAAATCGATGAAAGGTCAAGCTTTGGTGGATTTCCTTACTGATCATCCAACCCAAGAAAGCTTTGAGGAAAGGGAGCTTCTTGTATGTGGTGTGGATATTCAACCTTGGTCTTTAAGTACGATGGTTATTTTACAGACAAATCGGCTAAGGCCGGTGTGGTAATTACATCTCCCTCTAGTACCAAAACGACTTTAAGTTTCACTTTAGATTTTAAATACACTAATAATCAAGCCGAATATGAGGCTTTGATCATAGGCATAGAAATTCTTCAAAACCTGGGTGCCAAGGAAGTACTGGTTATTGGTGATTCACTGTTTGTGATCAAAAAGGTGTATGAGGAATATAAATGCACCAGCTTATCCCTAACACCTTACTTTACTGCTGCTATTTAGCTTATTGATTCTTTTGAAAATATATCTTTCATGCATGTGCTTAGAGAATCTAATTGGGAAGCTGATGAATTATCTCAGGTTGCATCAAGTTTGAAAATGTCAGAATAATTAACTCACAAGTTGATTTTGGTGCAAAAAAAGTCACACCCACCCAGTCAAGAAAGAGGTCTCCAATTTGAGTCCTTTAATACATACTTGAATGTAGCAAGTGATTGGTGAGTCGACATCAAGGTGTATATAGAAAATCCATCCAAGAGATTTTCATTCAAAATTAGATCCCAAGCTCTAAACTATATTTTGATTTGGGAAAACTTATACCAGAGAACCTTTGATGGCTTATTATTGAGATGCCCTTCATTTCCTCGAGCCATGGAGATTCTAATACAAGTCTATAAAGGTATTTGTGGTGCACATCAGGCTGGAAGGAATATGAAATGGATAATTAGGAGGCATGGTTACTCTTAGCCTTTGATCTTGAAAGACAACATCACTCATGCTAAAGGATGCAACCAATGCTAAGGATATGGCACCATTCAATGGGTACCAGCAGATGACATGTATCCAATGGTGAAACCATGGTCATTTAGAGGGTGGGGCATAGATCTTTTTGGAAATATATATCCTACTTCATCTAAAGGCCATTGCTTCATCATTGTGGCCACTGATTATTTCACCACGTATGTGAAGGCGATTCTCATGAAAAAAGTTGAGTAAGATGATGTTATTGCCTTCATTAAAGAAAATCTTATTCATAGGTTTGGGATTTCTTAGACTATTAATACATATCAGGGAACTATGTCCACTAGGGAAGAGATAAGAAAATTCATGGAAGATTACAGTATCTAACATCTTACCTCAACTCCTTATTACTCTTAAGCCAATGGTCAAGTAGAGGCCTCCAACAAAACATCATTGGTATATTAGAGATGCTTGAGGACAATCCTAGAGATTGCTCAAGAATACTCTCAGAAACCTTATGGGCATATCAAACTTCAAAAGGGAAGTAACTAATGCAAGTCCTTTTACACTTACCTTTGGGCATGATGCCATTTTGCCTTTGGAAGTATGTGTTCCTTCCTTGAGAGTTGAGAGGTAGAATGATCTAACTTTTGAGGAATATTCCCAAGCTATGTTGATGGATCTTGAAGAAGTTGATGAAGAACGTTTACGGGCATTCACATACATAGTGGCCCAAAAGGAAAAAGTATCCAGGTTATACAACAAAAGAATAAAAAAAAAAGAAATTTGAGGAAGGTGACTTGGTGTGGAAAGTTATACTGCCACCTGGAACAAAAGACCGAAAGTTGGAGAAATGATCTCCCAACTGAGAGGGACCATTTAGAGTGCACCAAGTATTGGATGGAAACTCTTACTGGTTGGAGAGTTTGGATGGAGAGTCATATAAAAGGTTCATCAATGGGAAATACCTGAAAAAATTTTTTCCCACTATGTGGAAAATGTCAGTAACAAAATAATTGTAAATGGCCTTTTGGACAAAATAAACACCAATTCATATTGGTAAGTTTATAAATAAATAAATGATGTTTATTTCATATGTGAATAATGTCTACTTTGTTTTCCTTAGAGAAAAAAAAAGTTGTGAATTTTTAGTAAATTTCAGTAGCATGTATGCTGAATTTTAGTAAATTTCAACAGCATCTCTGCTGATTTTTGGTGTTGATGTGTGAAAGTGTTTAGTGAAAAACTGACAATTCTCAGAAGGCGTCAGTGCCTTTAAATCATATTCCTTAGGCCTAAGGCCTTCCTCAATACCTTTTCACAGTAACATCAGTTTAAAGTTTCCAAGTAAATTCAAGTTCTAAATCCAACACAAACATAAGTAAAAGAGGGGATAACAGTACATAAAGATAACATTAATCAAATGGAATCAAGATAAATTCCCTTAAGGATTTCCCAAGCCTCATTACATTTCTTCTTGCCTTCGGTTGTTTCTTTCTCTTGTTTCTTCAATTCTTGAACAACTTCTTTCTGGCCAAGTATGAACTCCTGTGTTGCTTTGGCTCTATCTATAACCTTTTGACACTGACTACTCAACAACTTGTTCTTCCTTAATATCTCATCTTTCTATGCTTTCATATCTATCACCCATTACTCAAGGGTGGCAAGATCTACACTCAACTTATCAAAAGTAACTCTGGCCTCAGTTCCTTTGGTCTTCATTTCATTATTCTCTTCTTGATGCTTCAGGTATTTGGCTTTCTTTTGGCTGATGCTAGTCAAGTTGCTTGAAATTTTCACCTTCCTAGCAATAACCTCATTTAAGTGAGTGGAGCTCCATGTAATTCTTTCCTTAAGCGAAGAAATCTCTAAGACACCAAGACTCGCTAAAACATCAACTTTATATGGGCTAGTGAGTGTTTCAATCATTTTTATAGTCAAACTCCTCATAGTGTTTTTGGCCTTGGAAACCTCTTTCTTTGTAGAAACTGCATCTATACTCTAGTTCTGCTATGTGGAAGGTGAATCAAGAAAGCTCAAATCTAGAGAGAAGTCCTCTTTAGACATATGTTACCAGTCATCTGTGTCTTGTTTAAGTAAACCAAAGCAAGATTCCCAATACACCAATTAAGAAGTAGTAAAATTTGAAAAATTCATAAACATGCAAAGAAGACAAATCTCAGTGGCTAGAGGATGGCTATCTGGGGAATGGACAGTTGGTGAAGGAGGATGGATTGGTGTTAGCAACCTATCTTTTTAAAACTTTTCCTTAATTTAAGGACAGTTGGTTAGAGAAGTAAGTGTGTTAATACGTAGTT
>CAOJBK013243633.1:0-18466 GCA_948294925.1 Codiaeum variegatum
AGTGCCTCATCTCTAGAGGTTTTAGTGCCCCCCTAGAGGGTCTTTTGCTAGTCAAGCTGGGCTTGGTGCCTCATCTCTAGAGGTCTTAGTGCCTCCCTTAGAGGGTCTTTCGCCAATCAAGATGAGCTTTGTTGCTTTAAGATTTGCAATATAGTATAAAAAATGCCTTTTCATTTCTAATCAAGAATATTACAATTTTAGATACTGTACATTCCAAATATGTGGCAATTCCTTACCTTTCAATATTCGCAGCTTGTATGTGGCTGGGCCAATTACTTATTCCACCTTAAATGGGCCTTCTCAATTTGGTGCCAACTTTCCAATGCCTTTTCATTTCCAATTAAGAATAATATAATTTTAGATGTTGTACGTTCCAAGTATGTGGCACTTCCTTGCCTTCCAGGGTTCGTAGCTTGTATGTGACTGGGCCAATTACTTGTTCGACCAGGAAAAGGCCTTCCTAATTTGGTGCTAGTTTTCCCATTCCGTCTCTTCTTCCTGTGACTTCTAGGCTCCTCATCACTAGGTCTCCTACTCCGAATACCCTACTTTTGACCTTTCGATTGAAGTAGTTTGCAACTCTATTTTTGTAAGCTACAGTTCTTATGGAGACTTATTCTCTCAGTTCGTCCAGCAAGTCAAGGTCAATCCTCCTCACTGCTTCATTTTCTTCTTCTTCAAAGTAGTGTACTCTGCCCTTGGGCTTCCTAATGTCTACTGGTTGGACTACTTTGGTGCCGAAGGTTAGGGCGAAGGGTGTTTCACTTGTTGACTCTCAGGGAGTTGTTCTATAAACCCATAACACATGGTGCAACTACTCTCCCTATTTCTACCACATCCTTCTAGCCTTCGCTTTAGCCCTTGGAAAATGGTTCTGTTAGTAACCTCAATTTTCCCATTTGATTGAGGGATGGAAACTGAGGAAAAATGCCACCTTATGTTGAGACCTTCACAAAAGTATCTCACCTTGGCATTGTTGAACTAATTTCCATTGTCACTGACGATTTGGTAAGGTACCCCGAACTTGCATACAATGTATTTCCAAATAAACTTCACCATATTTTCAGCTGTGATTACTGTAAGGGCATCTGTCTCTACCCACTTGGTGAAGTATTCTACTGCTACTAGGAGGAACTTCTTTTGCCCAATGATTATTGGGATAGGTTCCACAATGTCCATCCCTCATTTGGGGAAGGGCCATAGATTGTATATGGGTACTCGTTCTAGTGCTGGAGCCTTGTACATGTTTATGAACCTCTGGCATGCTTGACACTTCCTGATCAGCCTCATGGCATCTTCCTTCATGGTGGGCCAGTAGTACCCCTGCCTGATGGTTTTGGCTGCTAAGGTCTTTCCTCCCACGTGCATCCTACAAGCACCCTCGTGCATCTCCCTCAACACACACTCTTCTTCGATGGGTGTTAAGCATCTGAGCCATGATAGAGAGAAAGCTCTTTTGTAGAGGACTCCATATGAAAAAGTGATAGCTTCCCCATTTAACTTTCTTTGCTAGCTTCGGGTCTTCTGGGAGCTTACCTTCTTTTAAGTAGGCTCTTATTGGGTCCATCTAACTGGATTTGAGCTTTGTAGCCTTAACAAATTTAGGCTTTGCTGTGGAAGGCTGGGCTAGGACACCTAGAAATACCCTGCTTGGAATGCCAATTGGATGGGTTACTGTGAGCTTACTGAGGCTGTCTTCTCTACTGTTGTCTCTTCTGGGGATCTTTTTGAACTCTACTTCAAGACCCTTCTCTTTCATCTTCCTTATTTGTAAGTCAGTCTTTTCTAGATTTTTGACCATGTTTGGATGCCTATCTTTGTACAGGCCTTCGACATGTCCTAATACCAGTTGGGAATCACTACAGATGTATAGTGTCTCCACATGTAAGTGTTTAGCCACCATAAGGCCTTGAAGGAGAGCTTCATACTCAGCTGTATTATTGGTTATTGGGAAGTCTAGCTTCAGAGCGAACTTGATTACTATTCCCTCCTCATTCTTCAGTACCACTCCAAATTTGTTGGCCCCCTTGCCACTAGCTCCATCCACGAACAGCTCCCATTTGACCTTTAGGGTTCACCCTCGGCCTGCCCTTATGATTCGCTTTCAAGTTTTGCCTCTTCTAGAAATCAGCATTATGAAATGAAGTCAGCTAGGGCCTGTGCTTTGATGGCTATCCGAGGCTTGTACTCGAGGCCATATCCTTCGAGATCTATAGCCCAACATAGTAGCCTTCAAGAAAGTTATGGCTTGTGTAGGAGCTTCTATAAAGGCTTGTCTGTGACTACCACTCCTTGGTGTTCTTCTAGGTAGACTTTAAATTTTTTGCAGGAGGGCACCGGGGCGTACATAATTTTCTCCAGAGGGCTATAGTTTAATTTTGCTCCCTGTGGTACTTTACTGAAGTAGTATACTAGTTTTTGGAGACCTCTTTCTTCTCCAACTAGTACTGAGTTGACAATATATTACGAAGCTAAAAGGTATAATACGAGCTCTTCTCTTTTGAGTGGCCTGCTCAAAACTTATTATAAGGCCAAAAAAGTCTTTAACTCATCCAGAGCTTGTTGACAATTCTCTGTCCATTCAAAGGCAGTTCTTTTTCTGAGCTTCTTGAAGAATGGGAGGTACTTCTCTTCGAATTTGGACATAATCTATTTAGGGCCACCAACCTGCATGTTAGCTTCTGGACCTCCTTCACATTCCTTTGGGGGTTCATCTCTAGGATGGCTCGGACCATGTCTGGATTCATCTCTATCCCCCTTTCACTGACCTGATAGCCTAGGAGTTTGCCTTCATGAATGAAGAAGGCACATTTGTCTGGGTTGAGCTTCATTCCATAGGCATTCATTACTCTAAACACTTCTTTTAGGTCTTCAACATGTTGCTGGAAGCTCATGCTCTTAACCACCATGTCATCTATATAGGCTTCAAGACTCCTTCCTATCTACTCCTTGAACATCTTGTTGATGAGTCTCTGGTAGGTGGCTCCAGGATTCTTTAGCCTAAAAAGCATGAACATGTAGCAATAAGTTCCCCTTTCTGTAATGAATGAAGTTTTCTCCTCATCTTCTTCATCCATTCTAATTTGGTGATAGCCTTGCTTGGCATCAAGCAATGAAAAATACTTATATCCGGTTGGTGAATCGACTAACTTATCTATCGTAGGTAGTGGATAAGAGTCTTTAGGACAGGCTCTATTTAAATAAGTGAAATCCACGCACATACGAAAACCCCCATTAGCCTTTTTGACTAGCACTACATTGGCGAGCCAGCTGGGGAACTACACCTCCCGTATGAACCCTTCTGCTGCCAGTTTCTCAATCTCCTCATCAATGATTGCTTACCTCTCAGCTCCAAAGCATCTCTTCTTCTGTTTGATGGGTTTGACTGTTAGGTCCACATGGAGTTTGTGGGTAATCACTTTTGGGCTTATTCCTGGCATATCTAAGGAGACTCACACAAAAATTTTAGTGTTGCCTTCCAGGAACTCCTACCCCTGCCTCTTTTCCTCTAGGCTCAAGATGGAATTGATCTGCAAGGTTCGACCATCTTCAACAACTTTAAATGGTTCCAACTTTTATGCATAGTCACCTTTATTCTTTGCCTGGGCTTCTGAGGAGCCGTCTCAACAAGATTTACCTCTTTTAGCTCCAATGATGCCATTTTCCTCTTTCGGTTGATTTGCATGGTTGATTTGGGCACGCTTCACACCATAGACATGCAAATCTGACCCGTTAGGGAGAGGAATAGTTAATCTGCATCTTCTAATGTTCACTGAGGCATCCAAGTCCCAGAACAATGGTCTTCCTATTAGCACATTATAGGACATGGGTAGTTTCATCACAACAAAAATTTCCATACCTACTGCAGCTTTTGGTGCTCTCCCTACTGTCACTGGCAGTTCGATGGTGCTGACTGTTGGAGTAATGACTTTATCTAACGTTCAAACTAGCACCTTGAATGGCTAAATCTTGGAACTCTCAATCCCCATTTGGGTGAAAGCCTCCGATGATAAGGTTCACCATGCTTCCAGTATCAACAAGAATCCCTTGAACCCAATAGTTTACCACCACTGGTGTGATCACAATGGCTTCAGCCTTCCTAGTGGCTTTGCTGGCCGAACCTACTACTAATTACTTCAAGCCATTGAAAAAGATGAACTCTAATGGTTCATGGGTTTAGGAAGCTTCTTTCTCCTTGTTTTGACTGAGATGGGACTCCTTTGGCCCTTCTGTGAGGCAAAGGATATCTCCTACAACTCCATCTTGAATGCGTATGACCTGCGTTGGGTTCGCTGATCTTGCTTGATCAGCTCTTTTGATATAGTTTCTTAGATACCCTTGCTGTATCAGCCTCTTTATCTCCTCTAGGAGCGAGCGACAATTATCAGTGGTATGGCCATGAGTGTTGTGAAATTTACACCACTGAGACCTATCTCTCTTCTCTAGGTCTTTCATGATCGCCTTAGGCCTCCTCCAATTGTCTTTTTCCTGGAAGGCTACAAAAACTACCTCTGGCTTGGCATTCAAAGGTGTAAACTTGGAGGGGTCGAACCTTTCCCTCCTAGGTGGTTCGATATGTCTTGATGGGGGATTTTTCCTGCCAGACAATCCCCCAATCTTTGGTGTCATCTCTTCCTTCTTTACTTTCTTCTGAGATGAGCTTACTTCTTTTGGCTTTCTTTTTCTATAAAACTGGCTCTCTCTAATAGCATCATCCTGCTTTATGTATTCTTCGACGATGCCCATTGCTTCATTTAGAGCCCTGGGTGAGCTTCGGACTAAAGCTTTGAAATAGTCCTAATGGTTTATGCACTTCTGTAGAGCTTTGATTGCTCTAGGTTCATCAATGTCTAGCACCTTCAACGCCTCTCTATTAAACCGGGCGATGAAGTCTTTCAGGGACTTTTTCGAACCTTTCTCCACTTGCTCTAGGACTCAGGTCGGTGTTTGACAAACAGATTTACCAAACTCCAGAATGAGTCTATACTTCTTTCTGGTAAGCTGTCATACCATTTCACCACTGCTCCTCCTAGTGTGCCTCGAAAGGCTAGGCAAAGTGCCTCATCTTTAGTGGTCTGCAACTCCACTAAGTGTTTGTACTCCAGGACATGCACCTTGGGATCCTGGCTACCATTATACTTTTTCATCTGCGGTTGCTTAAAATTCTCTGGCATTTAGAACTCATCAGTGCTCCTGCAGAATGCAGACTTAGGGTGGAGAGTAAAGCTTCTCCTTTGATCTAGCTTGGTTCCTGCCATTTCTTCCACATATCTTCTGACCTCTTCTCTCAATACCACTTTGGACCCCTGGTGGCTGGAGGCTTCTTAATCACTTGCCCCCTTTGGTTCTCATGTCTACGACAATGTATGGGTCTTCGCTCCGAATCCCTATAAGTTTGACTCCTGCGATCTTCTTCTCCCCTGCTCCTGGCTTCGCTAGCCATGAACTTATCTGCTGCTGCTTCCCTTTCATTTTCCCTAGGCCTCCCACTCCCTTCTCTCACTTTTTCTTCTTTGGCTGGCACTTCTAGTACTGATTTGATCCTACCCTTCCCTTCTGTGGGCCTGGTTGGTGGGGTTCCTACTACATCAATGGGAGTATTAAAATTTAGACTTCTGTTTACTACAGGTGCGTCGCTAACAACATGGGCTGGTGGGTTAGGTATTTGATTTGGCTGGAGTTGTAGGAGTAAAGGGACAAGGTTGGTGACTAAACTTTGCAATGTAGCCACCAGATCTGGGGTTGCAAGGGATTGCACAGGTTGTGAAGCTGGTGTTAAAGGGCTTGGTACTTGATGCTGCCCCATGAAACTTTGTAAGGTTTGCAGGGAAGCGACTGAATTATTCCAAGCCGCTACTGGGATCTGATTAGCTGTGGGTGTGTTGGTTGTTTGATTGGTGTTGGTGGGTGGAGGACTTTCTTCCACATCATGGGTTTCATAGTGGGTAGGTTCCATTTTGAGAGCTCTAATGCAGGTTTTGGAAGTGATTTGATTAGGAAACTCTGTGATCCCTACAGACGACGCCAAATGATGTATGGTAGGTTTCCACGTAATTGGAGAGGGACTCCTTTAGTTATATTTGAATTACCTGCAGAGGAAACATTAATCAGGGGTGGCCGGATGCGTGTTCGGTGTAAACTCTCCTACGATCAAGTCAAAATCTCTGTAGAGAGAGAGAACATCTCTCAAAGATGAAAAGTATGAGTTTTGTGTCTTAGAATGGACTTACCTGTGTGAGGCATTAGATGTTGTATTTATAGGGTGAAAACTTTTATAGTGGGACACATGTCCGCTCTAGATGTGTTGCAGAGTATTCGAGGATGGGACTTGTGATGTGACCACTGAGTGACCTCAGGGCATTGTGGACACCTGTCTTTGACAACCTTCCAAACTTTGAAGGCTAATAAAACAAACTTCTTGGAGGCTAGGAGGTTTGGAAGAAATCAAGGTGCTAAGGGATTCAGACTAATTTCTAAACTTTAGTTGAGGCCGAACTTAGTTGATACCGAGCGATATCAATGCTCATTTTAAAAGTAAACTCATTGGACTCCAACTATATATATATTTGCATCAATTATTAGGTTCATAATCTATGAAGCAAATTATGTTATTAAACTGGGAACCATTGACCAATTTAGAATAGATTCCAAATTTCAAGTGGAGTGGATCCTTGGTCATATCCAATGTTTTAAAAAATGTGTCAGACAGACTGCCATACGGGAATATGATCCTTGGTCATATCGCCAGATGAAGTTGGTGAGTTTGAATTGAATATAGCTATTGGAGTCATACAACTATATGATGCCCTGTTTATACAGTCGTATGTGCTTGAACCAAAAAGTCCAAACCCTACTGATTAATGGTATGAGAGTATGCCTTTTGTGACCATATGGTCGTATGAAATGTGCCATATGGTCATATGGGGCAATTCCATATGGTGGTATAGTACTCTTTTCTACACAAACATAAAAACTTTATCTCTAAAAGTTATGTTAGTTCAATCCAAGTGTTTGCACAATAATATAAAGTACTAGACTATGATACGCGCCAAATGCACTTCTCTTACTCATTTATCGATGAAATATAAGTTTTTGATTCATTATGTATAAATTGAATTAACTAGACTAACGATTTTTGAGTTATCAAAATATGGAGGACAACATAGTGTTTAGTTGAGACAAACTAAAAAAATGGTAGTTGATAATCTGTCCAATAGCATGAATTTTTCTCTCTTTCATGTAATTATCTAGATTATGTTGAGTTGATTAAGCACTTAGATCATGCACAAGTGCACTTTGTTAATCATTATGCGAATTGTGTTGTGCACTTATTACCAGAGAAGCCAACTTCATGTTAGAACTTATGGAGTGGACTGAGTTCCCTCCTCTGAGTATTGCTGCTGTATTAGCTTTTGATTTGATTGAGTAATATAGTTTGCAGTTATTTAAAAAAAAAAAACTTATGTTCTATACTATTCTAATAATATTATATATAATATTATTATTACCAACATGTTGAATATTAACAACTAATATATGAATTATTATTATTATTATTATTATTATTAAAACTACTACTACTACGTTAAGTAGGAGATTTTTCTTTTATATAGTAGAATTTTTATTTTCATTTTATTGGTAAAAAATAGAATTTTATTGTAATGTTATTTTTTTTAATGAAAATCCTTATTGAATTGTGATTGTAATCGGTAGTATTATGAATAGAAATGAATATTATAAAAGATGTTATTTGCATTGAATGATGAATATATAAAAATAAAATTCTAAATTATAATGAGATGATTTAATTCAAATTTTACATTCGATTCTGATAGTAGAACTAGAATATAATAAATGACATTTAAAAAATTAAAAAATTAAATGTAAAATATAGAATTATAAAAAAAACATATTATTTATTTAAATTATTTATAATTAATGTATTATTTATACTAATAATTTAATTTCAATTGTTTACAAGAATATAATATACTAATTCAACAATTGAATATTAACAAAATATTCTAGTTTGGTCATAAATTGAAAATTTATAAGATTATTATTTACACTAGGCCTTTAGGGTCGAGCCCACTTGAACAATAGAATGCACAAACGAGAAGAGATGGGCTTGGATATGGAATTGAACGCGCGACCCATCAAAAGGTCTCCATCGCTTTACTCTCTTTTTGGACTTAAATGCCCTTGAATTTTCCTATGAATAGGAGATGACTCAGATCCCAAATATTATTTTATGTCACACTACTCAAATTAGTAACTTTCTTCTCAGAACAATTATGGCCTGGAGCTGAACAGAGTGATGGAAGAATCTACCTACATCTCACCCAACTTTGGTTGACGGTCTTCAGCCTATATACCAAACCCTACCTGAGGAAGGTGATGGCCATCAGCCTACACCCCAATAATGGCAGTTGCATTTCAAGCACCAAATCCCCTCTCAGGAAAAAGTTGACGGTCAGTCGGCCAATATATAGAAGCCTGGCAGGGGTCTTATCTTTTATTGCTTTATTTGTATTTCTTTTAAATAGTTCACTAGAAAGAGAAATTTGTAAAAACTAAAAAAATTGTACTTTTGATTATCAATATATAAAAATACCAAAAAGATTGTTATTAATTGATTGTGTGCTTGACCAATGGTCATTTCTGAAACGAAAAGCAATTAAACAATCTTAAAACTTTGTGACCGAGACAGTTAGATATAAACATCTTTTTAGCACTTCAAGTGGGATTCTTCCTAAAATATAAAGTATGACTACCTGAACTAATGAGATTGTGACTTCCAAGAACTCAAAGAATGGCCAAAAGAATGACCAAGATGACCTTGTAATTGTTCCCCCCAAGGAAGAGGTTAAAATCGAGGAACCTAGGAATAGAGGACAACAGGATTCTAAGACTAGCATAATGACCGAAATGAATGACACTATGTTTGATAAAATTTTCCATACTTCTCTTAGGATGAATGCTAAGTTTATTAGGAATGTGGGTGATCTAGACTCTATTAGGGATCATATGCCACTTAAGCCTATGGTCTTAAGTTCGATTGATATTGTCAGTTGTCACTTAGGCTAACTATGAAATGTTTACTGGACTAATGAACCAATTTGGCTGAATTTTGAAACCCTTTATTGAAGAAAACTAATCGGCTAAAGGTGAAATGAGAGATTTGACAAAGGATTTTGGTGTTTTGGTCAATAATCTGTCTGGGATTTTAGATTGCTCAAGGGATGTGATCGCTGATAGATATGAATGGGAAAATCTCCTAAAAAGCATCAAGGTACCCCCAATAAGAGGAATAAATAAAGATTCCAACCATAGTATGAGAAAATTAGAAGAGGTGAAGCTATCCAACCATGATCAAGGAGTAGTATAAGAATTAAACTAGCAAGATAATCATGTTGACCTATAACCCCATCGATATGATGCTTATGAGAACCTACCTCCTCAGCCATAAGTACTTGTTAATCATGGATATTAGTGGAATGATGATGATTTTGCCAGGCGATTATAGCAGTTTGGGGTCCAAATTAATAGATAGCCTAAGGAGTTCCATGGAATCCCATATCGTGAATGGGTAGATAACATTTATCATTTTCCCTGAGGATACAAAGGCCCATGACTTTACTTTGTTCTCAAGCGAGGAAAATGCGAGTAGCAGAGAATATATCTCTCGATTTACTGTGTAATATAGGGAAGTATAAGGTAATGGCTTTCTAAAACTTAGATTGTTCGACCTATCTCTAACTAAAACCTCCTTCAAATGGAACATAATGTTGAGGCTAAATGCCATAAAAAATTAGGATGATATGATAAGGGCCTTTACAGAGGAATTCTATTGCTTGGAACCATTGATCACAATGGCTGACCTTGCTAAAATTACTCAACATCTTAGGGAATTTATTGAGAAGTACATCTCATATTTTAGAAGAATGAAGACCTAACGCTCAACTGTTGAGGCCGAGCAAGAGTTGTAGAGCTAGTCTTTGGAAGAATGAACATGACCCTCTGTGAGGGCTTCCAAAGCATAAGATTTAGTGATTTTTATGATCTCATTGATCTAATCATGAGTTTTTAGTGACTTCTTAAGGAAAAGGAACAAAAGAAATCATTGCCAAGGGATTTTATTTGAAAGACTAGGTTGCCTTCACAAATCATGAGGATATCTCAGACTCATATGAAGAGATGGAGGAAATCTGCATTGCTAAACTAAAAGTGGGAGAGCCATATGAATGTGAGATGCTAACAAAACCTCTACTATTGCCCAAAAAGAAGGTTGAGACAAACAAGATTGCAAAGGAGTATTCCTTTGACATTGCCAAGGCTGAGGAGATATTTGATACATTGTTAAAGGATGAGCTAATTGAACTAACTGTTGGACTTGTTATCCCACCACTAGAGGATCGACCGAAAATGTATTGTGAATGGCATAATTCTAATAATCATAAGACTAAAAATTGTCTTAGTTTCAGGAATGTCATCTAGAAGGCAATTGAAGATGGCCGATTAAAGTTTCCACCTAAGATCAAGCATCAGGTTGTTGAGACACCTCCATCCCTAAATCAGATGTCTACCGGGATCAATATTTGGAAGGTGTTTGTAACCTCATTTGGCCTAGGATATCGAAAGACAAACTATCCATTAAGGCTGGGGGAAAAGTAGACTTATAAAAAAAGTCAGAGGGAAAGAAACCAACTCAACATACAGAAAATGTGACTGATTCCTGTTTAATGTGTCCAAAATGTAGATTAAAATTCGAGATCATCCCTAAACATAAGATTCCAAGCTCAGAATCTTGTATACTTGAGAAGAGGCAGGCATTGCCAAATGACCAAAGGAAGAGGCTGATTCATTAACGACTCAAGTTTCCAAATCCTCGACACTATAAGGATCCTCCAAGGAGTTATGTAGAGGCTATCAGAACTTGGCTTGAGTCTAGTAATAGAGTGCCAAAGACTTTCAAAACTGCACCATTAAGAATAGAACAATGGGAGAAGTATGATCCCAAAAGAAAGCCGAGTGTGTTCTTTAGGAGACAGAAAAATCCCAGACATAAGGGGCTCGAGCTCATTCCAACCCAAAAACAGAGAGTGTAGAGGCAACAACAAGCTACGAGACAGAACAATAGGCAAAACATGATCCTAAGAAGAAATAATAGCTAATGGTAAGAAAAGAAAAATCTCAGTTAAAGGAAGAATGATACTGGGAAGCCTAAGAATAGAAGCAAGCTGAGAGAGAGAAAAATGGCTAGCTAGAAACAAAAAGCAATATGAAGGGGGTGAAAGATCGACTTGCCAAAATAGATGACAGACTCTTAAAAGAAGCCGATGACCGAGCTAAGAGGGATAAAGAAAAGGTCTTGGCATTTATTAGAAAGTTATGAGTCTGAAGTAATGACAAGGTTGAGGAGAAGGAGAATGCCTTGGTAAATATAAATGGGGTAAAACATGAAGTTTGGCTCAAGAAACTATCAAAGGAAGAGGAGAGATCTTGCCCATTAGTTAAAGAAATAAATGTGAACATGGTGTCTGCTACACCCTTTCCTGTGGAGAGTGATATAAAGATCACTTTGCTGCCTGATGAATTCTAAGCAAGACCAGGGCAAGCCACCACATTGGATGGAGATAACTTAGAGGTCGAACTCAGTGATGAAGGTGAAGTTATACCTTCCTCAATCACAATTGAACACCCTCAGTGACACTTGGCCAATCATATTCTACCATTATATGTGAAAGGGGAGGCAAATGGCATATCATCTAATAGGATCTTAGTGGATAATGGATTAGTGGTGAATATCCTGCCTCTAAAGATATTAAAGAAGTGGGGCCTAACCAATGATGATCTTGAAAGGGTCGAGATTTCTCTGCATGACTTTGTAGGGGGTGAAACTCTACCAGAAGGGTTCATTACTAATTAATTGAAAGTCGGAAGAGAAACTTGACCAACAGGCTATTATGTTGTTAATGCACAAGTTAACTATAATTTATTAATCAGATGAGATTGGATCCATAATAATTTGTGTCTCATGTCAAGCTTGCACCAAATGATTTTCATTTTTAGGGGGGAGTATGTAGAAATTGTGAATGCAAATCCAAATCTCTTTGGGCAAGAAGTGTATATGACTGATGCTGCATACTATCAACCAAATATGATGATGAAATCTTTGATGGAACTAGAAAGAAGCTTGGAAAAGAAGATTATTTTGGTCTAGAAAATATCACGACCTGTCTTTATGGGGCCAAATAATGTCACAAATAGCTGTAATTTATGGTGGATAGAATAAAAATTTCAAAAAGTATAAGGAGGTCATTAAAAGCTTCAAGGCTTGTTTTAAGAACATATTTGTTTGACTGAATGTATCTATGAAGATGATGAGCAGGATCCTTTAGGCACCCTGAATATCAAGGTTATCAATTTAGCAAAAAAAAAAAAAAAACTAGAAGATGAATCGACTGAAGTTCAGGATCCTCTAAAAGAAATCAACCTCGATACAGAGGTCGATCCACGACCAAATTTCATAAGCGCAAAACTAAATTTAGAGTTTGAAAAGAAACTCATCGATCTTTTGATTAAATACAAGGATTGTTTTACTTGGAATTATGATGAAATGCCTAGGTTGGACAGGGCACTAATAGAACAAAAATTACCCATAAAACTTAGGTATAAACAGTTCAAACAGCCAATGAGAAGAATGTTAGCCGAGGTTAAAGGCATAATCAAGTATGAATTTCAAAGATTGCTAGGGGAAGGGTTCATAAGCCATGCTATTTATGTTGATTGGCTAACTAATATTGTCTTAATCATTAAGAAGAATGGCAAACTGAAGATCTGCGTCGATTTCAAAAATCTAAATATGGCTACTCCAAAGGATGAATATCTAATGCCTATTGCCGACATGTTGATTGACTTAGCAGCAGGAAATACAATACTAAGCTTCATGGATGACCACTCTAGATATAATCAAATCAAGATAATTGAGGACAATGTTCACAAGATAACATTTAGATGTCCATGGCTGAATGGAGCTTACAAATGGGTTATAATGCCATTTGGCCTCAAGAATATAAGAGCTACCTATCAAAGGGAAATGAATGCAATTTTTGATGACTTCCTTAGGAAATTTATGGAAGTATTTATTGATAATGTGGTGGTAAAATCCCAAGAAGAAGAGCAGCACTTGATCAATTTAAAATGTGCTTTCGAAAGAATGATGCAATACAAGTTAAAAATGAATCCCCTGAAGTGTGAATTTAGGGTATTGGCTAGGAATTTCCTTGGGTTCATGGTGCATTAGCAAGGAGTAGAGGTTGAAAAAAACCCAAAGCTATAATTGAAGCAGCCCTTAGAAAATAAAAGAGAATTACAAAGACTTACCAGTCTAATCAATTTCTTAATAAGGTTCATTACCAACACGGCTGGAAAGCATCGGCCATGGAGGCCGCTTTTGAAAGCCAACGATATAGATGGTTTCTTATGGACTGACGAACATCAGAAGGTATTAGATGAGTTAAAGCATTATCTTAGAAAGCATCTAGTAATGATCCCTCTAAAACTAAAAGAGTCGCTAATTTTCAATATATTGGCCTCTAATGATACCATTGGAAGTATGCTAGCTTAAAATCAAGGTGGATTTGAAAGGGAAACATATTACCTTAGCATTACATTGACAGAAGTCGAGGGGAAATATATGCCCATAGAAAAAATTTGGATTGGCATTATATTTCTCATGCTCAAAATGTCAATATTATTGGCTCCCTGTGGTGGTGATAATAGTAAGTCACATCGACATCATCAAATACATTTTATCTCGACCATATTTATGGAACCGAATGGGCAAGTGGGCTGTGGCATTGTCTGAATTCAACCTCCAATATGTACCCTAAAAAGTAATCAAGCGACAAGCAATGGCTGATTTTCTAGCTCACCACCCTACAAAAGAATCTGTCAAGAAAGTTAATAAGGTGGATGTGGCCCGATCATGGGAATTATGGTTTGATGGATCTAAGATAGCATCATCAGTCGGTGCAGGTGGGTTTTGACATCAACAAAAGGAGTCACAACTAAGATGGGCTTCATTCAAGGATTTTTGTATAGAAATAATAGGGATGAGTATGAAGCTTTTATCACCAGTCTTGGAATATTGGTTGAGATGGGGGCAAGATTGGTAGACATTAGAGGAGACTCCTTGTTAGTGGCTAATCAACTAATTAAGAAGTACATGTGTGAGGCTCAAGTTTTGCATCCTTATTATAACAAAGCATTATATCTTATGGAGAGCTTTGAGCATGTCTCTATAGAATATTTAACTTGGTCCACCACTGAAGAAGCTAATAGTCTAGCACAAGGGGCATTAGGATACCTCTAATGGTTTGGAGAAATCCCACTCTAGTACAGGCCGGTCTCATTTCTTTGTTCCAAAGGAATTGGCCTCTAGATGAACAAGTTAGCAAGTGGGTGTTTACTATTGACTTATCCCATGATTGGAGGGAACCTATCTTTAAATATCTGCAGAACCTGTCTCACGAGGCAGATCATAAGATAGAAATCCTAGCTCCTAACTTTTAGAATGAGGAAAGGGTGTTATATAGAAGAAAGGAAGAATAACTTTTTCTTTGCCTCGGCCTAAAAGAAGCAATGTTGGCAATGGTCGAGGTTTATGAAGGGGTTACAGGAGCTCATCAGTCAGGATGGTTAATAAGGTAGTAGTTAGAACAACATGGCTACTGGTGGCCCAAAATGGAAAAAGATTGCATAAAATATGCAAAGGGATGTGAAGTAGACCTGACCAAGGGCCAGTTTGAATTGTGAACTGAATCGAAATTGACTCGATCAAACCCTTAACTAGAACTAGGTCAACGGTTTCGGTTTATGAATCGGCCCGGAACCGTAAGGGTTATGGGTCAATTAATATTTAATAAGTTTTTTTGAGTGGGGAAGGGGATTTGAACTTTTGTCTATTGCCAAGAGGTGCACTTTACCACTAGATTAAGCCTTGGCGTGCAAGATTCAACATTTTGGTGAACTTGAACCGGAACCGGAGGTTCCGAGCCGGTTCAACCCATAAAAAATAAAATAATATAAAAATATGTATTTTTATAACTTTTAACATGTATAAAATACGAGTTTTAAATATTTAAAATGAAAAAATAATATTAAAATGATTAAATTTTATAATAATTATAATTTTAGTAATTTCATTTATGTACATCGTTTAAAAATCTTATAAAATGTTTTAAAATTATTTGATTATTTAAATGGAAGCAAAATTAATATTTAAATATAAAATTAACAACTAAATTTGTGTAAAATTAGCCTTTTATTATAGTATTAATTGAAATAATTACTGGATTTAAAAAAATTGAAGTAATTATTCTATTCTATAAAAATTTTTTTGTGATTTTTCACAATTTTTAAATATGTTATCGTATGAACTGGGGCCGAACTGGAGCCGGAATGAATCTTAAAACCGTAATAAATTGGAACAGTAAACTGGCCCAAACTGTTTGAATTGTAAAACCAAATCTTTCATGTGTAGGCTGGTTACGGTTCACCCTCTAAGCGAATCGTGAACTGGCGGTTCCGAGCCGATTATGGTTCAGTTTGAATAGTTGATTAGGTGTAATGTAAAACTTGTCAAAAGCATAGGAGATTCAGCATTTACCAATTAAGGAGTTACATTCCATCATCAAGCCATGGCCTTTCAGGGGTGTGGTGATGGATATCATAGGCAAAATTTATCCTCCATCTTCCAAACAACATAACTTTATCCTAGGTGCCACATATTATTTCTCCACATGGGTTAAGGCTGTCTCATTGAAAAATGTGAATTAATAGCCGGTCATTGCATTAATCATAACTCACATACTCTGGAGGACTAGTTTGCCTCAAACCATCAGGATCAATGAAGGTTCTATGTTTACTGGGAAAGAGGTGAAGGAATTTTGCAATGAGTATGGGATCAAGATCCTACATTCAACTCCATACTATGCCCACTCTAATGGCTAGACTTAGGTGACCAACAAGATAATTAAGAGAATTATACAGAAAATGGTGGATTGAAACCCAAGGGAATGTCATAACCTGTTGGGAGAAACTCTATTTTCACTAAGGACCGCCTTAAGAATGGCCACTGGGGTTACACCATACAAATTGGCATATGGGCATACAATTATGTTTCATGCTGAGCTAATTTTCAAATCCATGAGAAGAAATCTTCAAGACAAACTAACTCCCGAGGAATACAATCAAGCTATGTTTGAGGAATTGGATGAGTTGGACTATGGCCGAATTACAACTTTGGATAAGATGCAAGAATATAGACAAAAGGTGGAAAAGCCTACAACAAAAAGTTCGATTAAAAGCATTTAAAGTTAGAGACTTGGGCTAGAAGGTAATCTTACCTTTGGGAGAAAAGCAGCCTGAGATGGGGAAATGGTCAGCAAATTAGGAAGGTCCTTTCAAAGTAAAAAAAATAAAAGGAAATGGAGCCTACCGACTTTCTGACCCAGATGAAGTGCGTGATCAGTCCATCAAAGGAAAGTATTTAAAGATGTATAAACCATCAATATAAGATCAAGTGGACTAATCACAACTTAGCAAGACAAGGGAAAAGTTGGATTAGTTTATAGTTTTAATTATAAGGCTGATACATAGCTCTTTATTGTAATTTTTTCTTGTACTTTGTATTTTAAAAACTGAGTTATGACTATGCAATGAAAGAAAATTTTAAAAGTCGAGTTACGACTGAGCAATTTGTTTCAATTAAGTTATGTTTCAAGATCAATTTATAAATGAACAAATGAAAAGGCAAATTTCTACTTCCATTAGTGTTTAAAGAGTTATAAAAATCAAATGGCCAAGATAATGTTACAAATCTTACCTTACAAAATTGGAAAACAAAAATAAAGGAAGTTACAGTTCAAGGCTGATCCCCAATCAACAGATCAAAATGGGACTTAAATTGGCTTAAAGAAGAAGTTATCTTAGTCATAGCACTAGGAAGTTCAGCCTCCAACTTCTGACAATTCTTTCCTTTGTCAGCCCGATCCTTCATAACTAATCTCAAGGTTTCAGCTAGCATCTTGCCTTGCACCATATGGCTCCTACTAGCCCTATCCACATCAGCCTTCTGGGACATCAGTTTGTGAAGTTCAACTTCTAAGTGTTTTATCTCCTTAGCAATGGTGGTACTTTATGTTAGTAGTGTATGCCCTAGAGCTTACACTTAGCATGTGAATGTAAATAAAAAACTTAACTATTTTTAGTATATATGTTCTTTAAGTGAAAACATTCCTTATATCGAATGTATATATGTCCCTTAAGTATTCTGCAGAGAATATGTTCTCAAAGAGTTTGAGAATATGAGTGATAGATTGCCCTTTTAATAAATGCTTTAAAGGTTGTTCATTGCCATAGGATTATTAGAAGGGACACCATTAATATGAAAGACCATCACCTCTATTGTCATCCATGATAAGTATGAGATACTTATTGGTTATTGGTATAGAGGTAGAGAGTCTCCTGCTATGACATTTGATGTCATGACAACATGTGAGCACACTGATGAGATGAGTAAGTTAAATAGTGACATTAGATAGGATATATGGTCGTTACCTACTAGTCAATATCACATCATCTAGATCATGATTATGCACATAATCCTTAGACTTAAGGTGACATGTTATCTGGCATATTGGTGGCTATGGTTTGCTACTACTTACATACCGATGCTAATCATGTATTGGTATATGGCATGTGGTAACCATAATTAGTGGTATGTTGGGATAAGTGTTTAACCAAGAAAGGATGCATTAACTTGGGTAACCAAGGAAGGAATCCTATGACTTCTAGTTATTCTTGATATGCAAATCCTTGGCCCGAGTGGATAAAGTTCACTAGAAAGAGTTTCTGGTAGGAACTGATTTATTGAGAACTCAAACCGGATAGATGTCATATGATCTAGCACATAGGGTTTGATTTCTTTCACGACCCTATCCAAGATTGGGAATCCGTAATGAAGGGATTCGAGTGCATTATAATTATGATTGAGAGGTCTATGCAAATGTTAAGGATATGATCACCGACATTCATTTCTAATTGGGTAGTTGCGATATGTTATGTTAGACGTCACTCATGACTTATGAGACTGAGTATGGAATTAGGTTAACACACTTGGTAGGAAGAAAAGAGTTTTCTTTATCCCATTGCTAATTAGAACATGAACCTAGTAAGTCACATACCAAATGGTAATTCCCATTAGTTGGTCTGTGTCATTTTAATGATTTATTAAAGAGTTTAATTAATTATTAATAATAATAGAATTGAACATGTAATTAAATTTATAGGATGCTAGTATGTCTGGATGTTTAATTCACAAAAAGGATATTTTAATTAAGTCTTAGTTTGTATGAGATACAAATGGGTATGACTAATTGAAATGGTTTTGGACAAACAA
>CAOJBK013245704.1:0-10341 GCA_948294925.1 Codiaeum variegatum
CCCACTGCCTCCCATGGGCTGTGCAGCCCTTGGCACGGCCGTACCGACGCCCGTAGGAGGTTTTGTCCACCGTTTTCGCTCCGTTTTATCTCGTTTTCATCGTCTTTCAAACCCGAACTTCACAATAATTCTTTTTAACCTCGAATTTCAATTCAATTCTTGAAAATAACTGAAAAAACTTAGAAAAAACAAATCAAATTCAATTTAAAGCACAAAATCGTCAAGAAAATGGGATATATTAATGCATAAATTATCAATTATCAAGAGTAAAATCTCTTTTGTGGCCAGGCTTAGTTCCCATTATCTCCTTTACATATCTCCTTACTTCGTCTCTCAAAATAGCTATCAAGCCATGGTGGCTTGAGGGTTCCTGGTCCCCATCTGCTCATTTATGTAAGAGTGCCTTCGCTTACTCTTAGAGTCTCTACGAGATCGACTCCTTCGATCATCCTCTCTTTGACTCTGTTTAGCCTCGCTGGCTACAGGTCTATACCCTATTCATTCTCTATCATCCTCTCTATGCATTCTATCCCCATCTCCCACTCTTCATTCTCCTTTTGGTACTTCTATCACTGATCTAATTCTATCTCCTCCTTTTGTGGGCCTTAGTGGGGGTACCGTCCCTATTTATACCCCAGTGGATATGTTAAAATTCAACCTTTTGCTTGCCATAGGGGGGTCATTGTCAGCCTGAGCTGATGGATTAGGTGTTGGAGCTATGGGATCAATAGGACAAGGTTAGTGACTATGTTCTACAAGGAAACCGCTAATTATGGAGTAGTACGAGGTAATGCGGGTTGTGGGGCTGGAGTGAAGGAAATGTTACGGAGTTGCGCAGCAGAAGTAAAAGAAAATTTTAAAATCCAAACTGAGAAATATTCGATTTTTAGTTTTCAAAACTTTTTCTAAAACTTGGGTTTGTTAAAAATCTTTTACCAAAAATATATTAGGCAATTTCCAAACTCTTTGAAAATTTACCGTAACCTAGGGTTTAGTTTTTAAACATTTTGTCAAAACACTTTTAATAAAAACTTAGAAATTTTCAAACTCTTTAAAAATTAGTTCTATGTTAAAACTCTTTTAACATAGAGAATTTAATCATTTATCAAACTCATTGATAAATGTCTAAACCTAGATTTTGACCCATAACATCAACCAATGATATTTTCACCAATTTATGTGCAAAACACAAATTAAACCAAGAAAGGTTATAAGTAAAAATACATCTCGTCCTCCTTCGTTAAGCTCCCCAAGTGTGAAGCCTCTGGCTTGAAACACACCTAACTTTTTCCAAAAGCTTGTTCTCCAATTCTCTTTAAGAAACTTGAATCGTCTCTCTTTGATTACCCAAACTTTTAATCCTTGCTCCTTTTCTTGAGAACTTGAGACTTAAGGATTGATTTTGAACTTTCAAGCTTCTTCACACTCCTTTCTCAAAGGGTAATAGAAGAAGAGCTTGTGTTTGAAGAACTCTTATTCAAAATAAACTTTCTCTCTCTATTTAGTGTAATTTTTAAGCTTTATCTCTCTAACTCTTAGAGAGTTTCTCTCTCTAACCCAATGAAGAAGATGATGAATAGTTTCACTATCTTCCTTTAGGTGGAGTGACTTGTGTTAGGAAAAGATGACACCAACCTTATTATATACCCATGCTTTTTTTTTCTTTTTCTTTAAATGAAGGAGAAGAAAAGGAGAAACATAGGTTGCTAGTTCTAGTAGACAATTGACTAGACAATTAGATTAAACACATAATTAGTAGGAATCACTGTAAACCTTAATTAATCGCATCTAAGTTGGATTAAGCTAATATTTCATGTTAAACTTAATTATTTTATTTATTTTCCAAAACCATTTCAATTAGTCATGCCCATTTGTATCTTATACAAACTATGGCATAATTGAAATTAATCATTTTATGAATTAAACATCAAGACATGCTAGTATCTTTGTAAATTTAATTTCATGTTTAATTCAATCACCATTAACAATTAATTAAAGTGTTTAATTAATTATTACTATGGTGAATTCAAGCTAATGAGAATTGTTATATGGTGTGTGACTTACTAGGTTGACGTTCTTATTAGCAATGTGATAAATAAAACTTTTTTCTTCCCACTAAGTGTGTAATCCTCATTACACTCTTAGTCACATAAGTCATGAGTGATGTCTAGCATAACATATCACAAATACCTAATTAGAAATGAATGTCGGTGATCATATTTTTGACATTGCATGGATCTATCGACCATAATTATCGTGCACTCGAATCCCTTCATTACGAATTTCTGATCTTAGCTAGAGTCATAGAATAGTCAAACCCTATATGCCATATCATATGACCTCTATCCAGTGTGAGTTATCGATAAACTCGGTTCCCACTAGAAACTCTTTCTAGTGAACTTTATCTACCTTGGCTAGGGATTTGCATGTCAAAAACAACTAGAAGTCGTAGGATTCCTTCATGAGTTACACAAGTTAATGAATTCTTTCTTAGTTGAACACTTAACCTAACATATCACTGATTATGGCTACCACATGCCATATACCAATACATGACTAGCATCAGTATGTAAGCAGTAACAAAACATAGCCATCAATATGCTAGATAACATGTCACCTTAAGTCTAAGGATTATAAGTACAATCATGATCTAGATGATGCAATATTGACCATTTGGTAACAACCCATATGTGCATCATCTAACATCACTGTTCAACTTACTCATCCAATGAGTATGCTCATGTATTGTCACAACATCACATGTTTGTAGCACGAGACTCACTACCTCCACATCAATAAGTATCTCGTACTTATCATGGATGACAACATAGATGATGGTCTTCTGGATTAATGGTGTCCCTACCAATAATCCTACGACCACGAACAACCTTTAAAGTATATGATAAAGGGTTATCCATCACCATATTCTCAAACTTTTTAAGAATATATTCTCTTATAAAATACTTAAGAGACATATATACGTTCGATGCAAGAAATAAATTCATTTAAAGAAAATATATACTAAAACCAGTTAGGTTTTTCATTTACAATCACATTATGAGTGCAAGCTTTAATGCATGCACTGCTAACATGGAGTTTAGGTGCTAGGCATTTGAGGCTACCCAATGATAGTTTGGAGAGTTTGTAGGGAGGTGGTTAGGATGCTATAAGCTACTGTTGGGACTTGAGTGTTTGTAGGCGTGTTTGCGGAGGGTTGTCCTTCATGTTGTAGGTTTTATCATTGGTGAATTCTATTTAGAGAGCTATAAGTGTAGGTTTTTTAGAAGATAAAGATGAGATGAAATAAAGAATTGTCATTGTAGCAATTCTTAGAGAAAGAAGAGAAGAAGGTGAGAACTTGGCATTTTCCAGAGACGATGCCAATTGATGTGGGTTAGGTCTCTACAGAGTTGGAATGTGAGTCTTTTGGTTGGACTTAGTTAACTTGCACCAAAGAATGGTCAGGGGTGGCCAGACGGGTCTTTAACGTAAACCCACTAACGATCAAGTTAGTGTAATTGTGGAAAGGAATGGAGAAAGTTCTCTAAAAGTGACCGAATGGTCATACCTTCTGTAAGGTGCTCCAAGGAGTATTTATAGGTATGAATTTCTATAGTTAGGGTATGTGTCAGCTTTAGGTAGACTACAAAGTGCCTTGAATGTGACAACGACTTGACAGGATGGTTGGTAACTGATGTACACAGTTGTTTATGTCAAAGGTCCAAACTCTAAAGATTCTTAGGTTAGGTTGCTCATGATTTGGGAGTTCGGAAGAGTGACTAAAGTTGGCCTGACTCTGGTTGGTCCCAAACCATATTGATATGGGTCAATATCAAATATGTTTTGTTATTCTTTGGGTTTCAATACCATCAGCAATAGGCAAGACTTTGTGTCACGGTCTCTATACAAAATACTTTACCCTGAGATGGATTTTGAGGCACCAAACTACACATCGTTTTGAGTAGTATTAAATTCCCTAATTAGAAAATGATAACAAAACTTCACATACTACATTCCTTGTCTATCATATTTCTAGTAAAATTCATCTTTAAACCTTTTATTACTCGAAAGAATATTGCTAACGATGACATCATCTATATCATATAACATTCAAAAATGTCAAAAATAACATCAAGATCCCACTTATTCTCATCAGTACATAGGATATTTGAGACTATCGTTTCTTTAAGTTTATTAATAAGTTTAATTATAATTATATTGTCCCATTAACATAGTAACCATGGATCATAACAAAGTTTGATCATACTATCAAATCCCACTCTGTAGTGAATAACAATGTATCATTTAAATAAATATTGGTGGTTGTGTTATTGGTACAATTTGACCTTTCATTGTGACACTTCCTCATTTAAACCTGGGTTATAAAAGAGTTAATGATGAGAGTGAATGTATTATTGTTATTGCACGTAGGTTTAGTTTTCTTGTCAATTCAAGAGGCTTTGGACTAATAAGTAACAAATCTCTAGTATTTGTAAAAACTGGTGCATGTGTAAGTTTTAGTGTTCATGTATGAAGGTTCCATGTCTTCCTTACGTGCAACACGTTCCTTCTATAAAGGATGAGTTGACCTTGAAACTTTCAAATACTTTTATGTTGGTTCATGTCTAAAAGCTTGCTACTCATTCTATGCAAATGCTCTATAATTTCAAAATTTTTTCCTTTGTCTTCGATGTCATGTCTTTGTCAACAACAAAAAGGCTAAAGTTGGTTAAATGATTGGCAAAAAAAGATATTGTTTTATTATTTGGCTTATAGGCCGATTTATATATGTTGGATCCCAACTAATTTGTACCATTATAATAAGATGTTATTGTGACCAAATGTTATATCTACTAAATATACATTCTTAACTTCAAGCCAAATTGTTTAGTATCACAATGCTATCATTTTGAAAAGAAGAAAAACTCATATTACTCTAACATAGTTATCCTTTTTAAAAATGTACATATCAATCATTAATGAATTTTCCAATAAATAATTAATTACTAATGACTATAACTTATAAAAAAATAAAAATAAATATAATTTGACAAGTAAAAAGCTAGGTCTAACAATTTTTTTTAGGGCAAAACCAATAATTTATCTTTTTTTTCTTTTCCCACAGTCTCTTTCTGCTTCAAAAGCTAGGGTTTCAGATGGGGAATCCGCCATCGACGATAGCCACTGGTTTTCCTTCACCTATTTTCCTTCTCGTTCTTTTTTCTGTCTTTTTACTTGTTTTTATGTTTACTTTAGTTTTCTCAGTTCCGTTGTGTTGGACAAGTACGGTGAAGTGAGGCCATTGATGGCGGCAGTGGTTTCCGGAACTTTTGAAGAGTCTGATTCCAGTGACGGTCGAAGATTGTTTTTTCTCATTGTTTCAAGGGCATAAACAAACCTGATTTGGTATTTGTAAGGATGCATGTTAAGGATCAGGTTGGGTTTGAAAGCTACCTATGGTGATTCTCATATAGGAGTTTCAGGTCCTTGAAGAGGAACTGAAATCAAACCGTCGGTGAGAAATTCAAGCCATGTTGTGGCCTTTGACTATTTTCTCTTACATTTTTACAAGTGTTGGATTTGGTTAGTTTGGTGCACGAGAGACTTGTGTGAATCATTGCCAGAGTCTATTCGCTCAGTCTCATTGTCTTCCTGGTTGTCAGCTGCTGCAACGCCAGTGAGAAACTCCTCTACTAACTTGAGAAAGATATATGTTAGGATTTCAAGAGTGTCACTAATTCAACATCGAAAAAAGATGGGATTGAAGATGAATATATAATTGGGAAGGACCCATAAACTCAATGTCTTAAGGTTTTGGATTGGATTGTGATATCAAGCCCACGAGTGTGCTCTCTTTTCAAGGCCCATGCAGAAAATCTTCCAGGTAATGTGGACTCCCGAACCCCAACAATAGCCAAGTTCGGCTGGACGTCCCGAATTCCAACAATATAAGTCTGAACTTTTTTAGTAGGCCAGTAGGTCGAGTTAAAGGGCTTAAGGCCCAATGTAATTTTTGGACTTTTTTAAATCTTTTTTAATCTTTGGCTTTGATTGTACAAAGCGTACCTTTTGGGCTTAGTCTCATACTTGTTTGAACGGAAACCTTTACTTCGTGGGCAAAAAAAAAAAAACTAACAATTTTTTTGGGGCAAAACCAATAATTTAATAAATTACAAAAACACCAACCGATAGAAGCGGTAAATTTTCGCCGTTCGGGCGCGTATATTGGAGGTTTGGGGGTTTTTGTTCTGTGCTTTCATTTCTACAAAATTCAAAACCTCTTCACTCCAACAGTGCACACTTCTCACGAAGCTAAGCATCTCAACAATGACCGACGATGGATTAGCTTCTCATAAGAGAGATCCTATCAAGTCTTCAGGTTCGCTACTCCTTCTTCTTTAACATCTGCTTTCTAGGTTTTCTATTTGAAAAAATTGAATTATTGAATATATAATTTTTATTGGTTGATTATAATTTGTGTGTTTGCATTTGAATTTGATTGGTTAATTTTTGTGCGAAATGCAATGCTGTGTGTGTATAGTTGGGAATATTGCGGCGCAAAAGAGGCGGCAGAATGCGGTGGCTGTGGGGAAAGAAAGGAGAGAGTCGTTGGTGAGAGCAAAGCGCCTTTGTAGAGAAGGAACTAGTGGTGGCGATGGTGATGTTTCGATTGATAGTGATATGGTTATTGATGAAGAACAGTCGATTTTAGATGCTCAGACTGGTTCAGCTGTGGAGGAGTTGAAATCTGCTGTGGCTTTTCAGTATGTTAATTTGTTAATGCTTGCATGTTATTAAATGAAATGGCTCCGCATAAAATTAAATGCATTGTTTCGAAGCTTTGCAAGTATGGAGTAGAAATGGTAGAATATTGGCTTTTGCATTTGTGAGTGAATTTGAATTTTTTGGTATTTAATGATGTTAGCTGGTTTAGCTAAAGGGATTTTTAATCTTACATGAAAAAAGAAAATATTTCTAGTCATCATTACTTGCTATTCTTACTAACCAGTTCTTTAACATGACAGAAACACTATTGCTATTCTTATAGTTTTTTTAATATTCTATATTTTTCTGGCTTAACAAATTCACATCTGTGATTAAGACTTGCAACTGTCATCAGTATAAGTTGGTGGTTGGTTTTTGATGCAGATATTCATACTCAAAACTTCAGTTGTTCATCTGAAATTTGTTTGTACTATGTTTTATTGAATTATTAGGGGAAAAGGTGCAATGCAGAAAAAAGTCAGCGCACTTCGTGAACTACGACGTTTGCTGTCAAGGTCTGAATTCCCTCCCATTGAAGCTGCCCTTAAAGCTGGAGCAATCCCGCTGCTTGTGCAGTGCCTTTCATTTGGCTCTCCTGATGAGCAGGTCAAACAATTTAGTTTTTTTTTGTTTCCTTCTTTTCCTTGCGTGTGCATGTGTGGTTTAGTGAATCCATGATAGTCTGTATATTGCCATGACTTATTTTTATTGAAAAATAATAAATTTTCATTTGCTAAAGTTTGGTAGAAAGACCCTTCTGTACTGTAAGATTGTGATCATCTGTTAACTGGCCTTTTCTGTTTCTGACCTGTGTTGAAAATGCTCTGAGCTCATAACCATTGTATTTTACTTTTAAAATCTGTGAACAAAACGAAAAATTATGATACGGCCACTTATGATGAGCTACGTGAATAGGGGATCTTATATGTGCTTTTATTTTCTTGTTTATAATGTTGCAGTTGCTTGAGGCAGCTTGGTGCCTTACAAACATCGCAGCAGGAAAACCTGAGGAAACGAAGACAATACTGCCTGCATTACCATTGCTAATAGCACACCTTGGAGGTTGGAGATACTAATGCTTTTCGTTTCTGTTTTAAGAAACAACTTTCCCCTTCAACACTTCTACAATAAAGACATCTTGGTGACAATATATATATTATGGATCATTATGCTACTTCCTGTTTTGTATTTACAATTGTATTCCTTTGCAGAAAAGAGTTCCTTGCCTGTAGCTGAGCAGTGCGCATGGGCATTGGGAAATGTTGCTGGTGAAGGAGAAGATTTGAGGAATGTTTTGATAACCCAAGGAGCCTTACCACCTCTTGCCAGAATGATGCTGCCAAACAAGGGCTCAACTGTCAGAACAGCTGCTTGGGCCTTATCAAATCTAATCAAGGTTTTGAACCTTTTCCTTACAAACCTGATCCCCAAAAGTTATATCTAATCATGATTATATCCATATACACATATGCTTACTTTTGTGTTCTTTCCAAATTCCATTTACAACATAGCTTCAGTGTGCTTGAGTGTAGGGACCAGATCCTAAAGCAGCAACAGAACTCATTAGAGTTGATGGGGTACTGGATGCCATTTTTCGGCACTTGAGAAAAGCGTAAGTGACTCGTATCAATGAGATAATAAGGCTATCCAGGTTTACTGAGTGATATTTACTAAATCCTGTTTATGCAGGAGCCATTTAATAGTTTTAACTTGAAGAACAGACTTTTTAATTTTTTTTTGGGTAAGCAACACCAAAAGGAATCTTATTGCAAGATCGATAAGAATGATACAACTGAATCGGAACAAAGCAAAACAAAAATCACCTCACAGCTTGCTGAGCTGTATAGAATCTGTTCCTGTACCCAAGTTTAAACATTTTGAGCAGCACAATATTCCTAATCTGATTTGCAATTCTATTAAGAGAAAGTTGTCAAAAACAGCCTTATTTCTTACTCCCTATAATACACAGGAGTGGTGGATCCAATTCCTCTGCACTAAGAACAGATTTACTTCTAGCTCTGCGACTGAGCCAGCTCCATTCTCTTCTCCAGCTGAGTTTAGTTCTTCAAACTCCCATTGCTTTGAGCGCCTTCACCCAAACTTCAGAGGCGATGTCACATTCAAAAAACAGATGATCAGTTACGTCTGCTTCCTTGTTGCATAGAGCACAGATGCCATTATTAACCTTCCCCCATTTCATCAGCTTTATTTTCAAAATAAGGTTGTTTTTTACTGCTAACCATGTTATAAAGCTTAACCTAGGAACAAAATTGAATCCCCATATGACCTTCCACCAGTTAACATCCTGCTGAGATCTCCTAGCCATGGAAAATTTTCCACCTTTACCAGAACTGCAGCTGATCATATCATTCTGCAGAGGGTTGATTTCATAATTCTGTTTTAGATACATCCAGACCAGATCTGTAGAGGTATCTAAAGCATCAGGAACAGCCCAGTCATCCCGTTTCCACTTGTCTTTAGCTACTGTTTCCTAGGAACATCAGTATCCACAATTACAATATTAGGAAATAATTCAACCAGAGGCTGACCCCCCAACCATGGGTCATACCTGAAAGGTAACTCACCCTGCCACAACTGATACGTAAATGGAGGTTTCACCTTTGACAGACTGTGACAGACTTTTGAGAGGGGTGCTCCTCCTCTGCCACTAATATGTGGTAGATTCAGTACTGTTGAAGGTGCGCCTTGAGCCCAGGCACATCTTTACAGCACAGGCACATCTTTACAGCACTGGTGTGGCGGCACCTAGTATCAATCAGGTGCATGCCTTGTAAATCAGGCTCCACAGGTTGGCACCACATTGTTCCTTTTGTGATGATATACTACTTGGTTTATTTAGACCAAGGCTTCATTTATTGACCAGGCTTTGTCTAGCTTTTCTTTGTGTGGCCTTTATGTTGCTTTTTCTCATTTGGCTTGTAGATGTTCTAGAAAAGTATAATGCTTATACTTCTTGGGTCAATTACGATGAGTCTGATTATTATTTAATTATTTTTTAGGTGTTCTTCACATCAATTTTTTTTCTCTCCGCTAAATTTAAATTTCCTGTTGTGTTGAAAGAGTTGCATGATGGCATGATAAGAATTTGTTTATCATTAGTTATGTCTAAATTTAGGACTTAATTATGGAATTCCTTTAGGTTGTTGGTTATGTATTACTGTTATGTTGGTCTGTGATGATATTTTATTTCAACACCCTGCTTGTTTTACTTGAAGACAAGATGGGAATAATCCCTGGAGAATTAGTTGCTTTGATACTTCATCTAGGTGGGACTATACTTGCATGATTTGTGTGGCAGGGACATGCTATTTCTTAATTTTTGTTGGGGGAAAATATCACTGCACTTTTTTTTTAATAAAAATTGTTGGATAAAGTTTATCCTCAAGTGCAAAAGTATCACTGAATATTCTTGTTAAATTCAGGGATGAGGAGTTGGCAACTGAAGTAGCATGGGTAGTGGTATATCTTTCTGCTCTTTCAAATGTTGCTACCAATATGCTGGTGAAAAGTGATATTCTTCAAGTGCTTATACAAAGATTAGCAACATCAAACAGC
>CAOJBK013245902.1:0-11342 GCA_948294925.1 Codiaeum variegatum
TATCCATCACGAACAGATGCCCTTTGATGAGAACAATTCCGGATAATATCAGGTAGTACATGCTCAAAGTATTCTTTTCCTAGTGCAGCTAAAACCTGGAGGATGAAGAAACAATTTTAAGGAGAATTTTCAAAAATAAAACTCAATACAAAAGGCTAATATCATAACCATAAAATTTGTCAAATTAAATATCCTCATGAAAATTGAGATACATAATAATAGAAAACTATCATCAAATTGATCATACACTTCCATAATTTGTGAAAATACAAAACCATCCAAAGGAAAAACAAAAGCCAAAGTGTCTGACAAACTCTAACCTCACTCAACCCTTGGGCAGCTCCAGAGCGCTCAACATTACTATTATCAGATTTTAGTGTATCGAAAAGCCATGGGACAAGATCTGGGAAGTTATCTTCTCCCATTCCTCTTATAAGTGATCCAATGGCCCTTGCTGCAACAGACCGAACTTCTGGAATTGGATCCACCAGAACCTAATTTTTCTCACCATGGTAAACAGCACATCAGAAAGAAAAAAAAAATGAATAAATGAATATTTGCTATAATAGCTACCTTTTTCACTTCAGGAAGAAGCAGCCCTATATAGGGAATCATATCCTTTGGTTCTGTAACTAAAGAACACATATTCCCAACTATTTGTGCAGCTTTCTTTTTGGTTTCAGCACTACGCTCCCTTAGCCCCCTATGCACTATTGGTACCAACAATGCTAAAGAAGGAGCATCAATGGAATTTACAAAAGTTGTCTGCAAAAAGAAAATATAAAGTATTTATTGAAGAGAGTAACAAATTTCCACCCATAAAACTTGTATTAAATTTTCTTTTAGTTTATTGTTAATAGTGATGGTTACCTGGAGCAAAATTTCAAGAGAATATTTGGTATAGTCATTAGGGTCCGTAAGTGCCATGAGAAGTGTAGGGACAAGCGAAGATATTTCTGGATTCTTTATCACACTCCCAACCTAAGAACAGCACTAACAAGGGTTATGGATAATTAAAAAAAAATTAACATAACAAATGAAATATAAGATAAATGTAACCTGCTGAAGTGCTGTTTGGCCGGCTGACTGCACTTTGGGATGAGTATCCGTTAATACCTGTAATAAAATGAATTTTCCAAGTCAAAAGTTTACATTTGTTTTTAACTTTCACAGAACCTAGACCGCCTCGCATGTCTATCTTATATACCTCTGTCAGTTTAGGCACAATTGTGGGGAGGCACTGAGACAATTGTTGGGGAGCACAGTAAGCCATAGCACCAAGAAGCTGTACACTGCTTTGCTTCGTCCGCCAGGCTTTATCGTCAAGACCCTGAACAACATTAAAATATGCAATGTGGCAGTCTATTAACCACATTGAGATAATTGAAGTTCTCTGACATAAGTTTCATAGTATGATGCTATAAGTTGAATGAGTGCACAAATACAAATTCTAGATCTTACTAATAAAAGAGACATTATCACAAATGATGCATGGAATATGAAACGGCATGCACGACATACTTTGAAGTTCATATTTTGAATCGACAAACTAAAATCATGACTAGAGAATTTAAAGAGTAGTAGCAGGAGATATTTACTGTTATATTCTCTCTTTTTCTATTAAATAGGGCAATTCAAGACAAAAACAGTACTGGCAAATGGCAAAATTGATGTTTTTAAAGGTTAACATATTCAACAAATACTAAAACTTAAACAAGGTTGCCAACGCAAGTCAATAATACCATGGTTCATTTGGTACCATGTGGTTCAGTACAATACACTCAGCATGACAAATCAAACTAAAAGCACTAAGTGGATAACACACATAAACCATGCATTTTTACCATGAGGAAAAATGTACAGTGCAATAGCAAATTGATTAGCTCCAGCGAATTGCAAGCACCCAAGCATTTACAGAAAAAGCCCTTGAACTTTAGTGCTTTGTTGTATTGAGCCTCTAAATTTCGATTGTCTTATTGAGACTTTTACTATATATTTTATGTTTTAGTAAGCCCCTTATCATCTATTTTATGTTTTTATTGAAGTTCAAGGGCTCAATACAACAAAACCCTAATGTTCAAGAGCTTTTTAATGTATTTTGCCTTCATTTTTTCTAATTGTTCTGTTCCATATAATCATATACATAACAAATCTTAGGATGAAGAAATTTCAGCTAAGCTATGCCATAGAAAAAAGTACCCTCAGAAGAGATGGAAGTACAAGCTTAACCCCTTGTGCACTGAGTTGAGACATCATTGCGCGAGCAGCGCACTCAGCAGCCTCACGAACAGCAACAACTTGATCAGAGAAAGAAACCAAAAGTAGTGGCAACATCTGAATCACATAGCTGAACAAAAAGGTGAATAAAAGGATTAGTTTCAAACAAATGCACATAGAAATAATTTTTTATTAAAAGTAGGTATAACACATACGGTTCAAACAGTTTTCCAAGACTTTCACAGAAGCACTCAAACACCAGAAGAGCTCCTTCACGAGATTTTGCTGAATTCCTATAAATAAAAATAAATATTTATCTAAAGACATAAATATCAAGAAACATAAAAGTCAAGATCCAGTAGAAAGTGTAGCAATTTTGTTCGGCAGAGTGACTTATATTGTCCAATGTCCACTGAGTGACAATTAAGTTGGATAAGGCAACAGTGGTTACATGCAACATTCCTTGACATGTGATGCACTAGATCCCAAATAGCAAAACAAGTGCTATTGCACCAGTAGCATAATAAACAAATGTCCAACTTGTAGCCCAAGGATGCAGGTTCAACTCCTACTAACCCTGTCTTTTGGAAGTTTAATATACCAAAAAAAAGGCGAGGAAAGAAAATAATATACCTATCAATGAGGCCTTCCCTCAATGCCACAACAATTCCATATTTCTTCAGACAAGATATTCCAAACCCCTTCACCACTCCAGCAAGTCCAAAAGCTGCTCCACGCCGTTCACCGTATTTGTCACTCTTCATCAGCCGGTCCAACAATCTTGAAAAAAGTGCCGCTGCATCATCCTGATGATGCAAGAAATATTACATCAGAATTAATTTCTCAATATCAAAACTAATAGCAAACAATTTTAACGATTTTCCCTTCTCTCTTTGGGAATACAGCATCTAGATGTTCCACATGACAGCTTAGAAATGATAGCATTAGACCAAGTAGAAATGCAAAACTACAATCCTAATATCCTGTTTTAGGAAACACTTTCCACGTACTTGCTTTGATTGCATCAACGGAGATAGGCATGCTGACACTGCCCTCTGAACAGCTTCTGACGGAGTGTTTAATACATCCAACAACTTCTCCACAACAGCATGAACTTTAGGATCATCCTGCAATTAAGAATTCATGTAAAAGCTAATGCAAAAGATATTTCCCAGAAAGAATGTTGATATTATAAAAATTTAAACCTTCTCCAAATGTTTAGCCAGAGCTCCAGTAAAAATAACCACGCCCTCACGAACCAAATCATATCTTTCCTCATCTGATGCCTAAGCAAGATGAAACATTGTGTGAGATGAAACAAAGATTTTGTGATACTCAAATAAGAGATCATTTAACATCCCAACCATTGAAGACACAAAAGTAGTTGTAAAGGTTTTGCGATATTAAAATAAGAGATTATTTCATATCCCACCCACTGAAGACACAAAATAGTTGTAAAGGATAAACAAAAGGTACAAGACAAATTAACTCCAAGTGATGCAATACCTTTTTGTTCAAGTAATTCTCAAAGATCGGTAATAGCAGTGCAACATTTTCTTTCCCATGCTTATCAATAATCATTATGCCAGCACTAATCATTCTTCCTCGAACATCTGCATTAGGATCAGCCTACAAAATCAAAACCAGTCATGAATCAGCCATATTGCTTTAGAAGTACACACACATATGCATAAAATAAACATAGATATTTGACTATACATGATGAAATCATTAGGTAAAGAAAATAATCCCAGCAAAAAAGAAACAAATCAAATGGTGCCTATGGATAACAATTCATGATGTGTCAGGATGCTAGTATAAAAATCATACTGTGGTGGTTTTTTAGATCAATACCCCTTCTTCATTTCCAGCAGAATGAAACGAGACCAACTACAGATTTATCAAACAAGTAATTAGTAGAATAACTAAGTAAAATCTTACCAATGCTCGTGATATGAGGAATGTCATAACAACAGGAAGGTCTTTTGTTCTCAGAACATCAGCAGCTGAATGTAAAGCCAATGCTATTCCTTGTCTGCCTATCCATCCAGCATCAACATTGTCCTCACCAGAAGTAGCATCTCGAATATATAAAGAAAATAAAGTGGAAAGTGATTCCTGAGAGTACAAAGCAATATTAATCATATATTGAATAGATGATGCAAATTTTACCATCATATAGCATGTAATTTGAATATCATGTTCCCATTACAAAAGGTTCCATATTAAATTTTCTTATAAAGATTAATTTTTTCATTTGTAGTCACATTCATTTGTGAAATGAGAACTTTTTACTAAAAAGAAAAGAAAACAAATTACATTATTTTATTAAGTCATTATAGCAGTGACAATGCATATAATAACAAAGGGAAAAAAAAGAATAAAAAATGAAAATGAGGCATTGTAGAAAAATACTGTAAATAAAAGAAGGAAAATGAAAACAGTAATAGAAACTAAATTGATTAAAAAATAGACCAAAACTGAGAATTAGGCATTGCAGAGAAATAATGCATACAAAAAAAAGGGGAAAAAAAGAACAAATTAAATTGAAATATTAGTAAAAAGTAATGCATATAAGGAAAAAGAGATGAATAAAATTGAAAATTATGAATTGTCGAGAAATAATGCATATAAAAGAAGGAACAAAGAAGAAGAAGAAGAAGAAGAAGAAGAAGAAAAGAAACTGAACTAATAAAAAAATTAATGCATATAAAATTAAAAAAAAAAAAAAGAAGAAGAAACGACATTGGAAAAAAATAGTAAATAATTAATGCATATATAAGAAAATAAAAAGAGAAATTGAATTAATTAAACTATGCATATAAAAGGAGGAAAATAGTTAAGAATAAACAGCAAAAAAAAAGAATAAAAAATGAGTGTAGACAGAGAAGGAGAAGAGAGGGGAGGGGGGGAAGGAATACAAGAAATAGAAAATTAGACATTACAGAGAAAAAATGCAGATGAAAGAAGGAAATTAGACATGGAAGAGAAGTAATACATATAAAAGAAGGAAAAAAGAAAAGAAAAAGCGAAATTGACAATTTAATTACAAAAAAACATATAAAATAAGGGGGAAAAAAGGAGAATAAAAAAATGAAAGTAAGTTTTTTTTTTAAAAAAAGTATAAAATATGATTGTTTTTGCTGGGATTTGATCCCAAGGTCTGTAGATAATAGAAGTCGCAGAAAAGAAATAGTTGGAAAACCTAATTTCACATGTTTGTTATTTGAACATGAATTTTTGTTTTCTGTTTTATTAGAAAAGGAAATTCTGGAAACAAGCCTGGTTCTCTACAAGTAAACATGCTAGTTTCCGGTTCTTTCCTTCTCAATTTTATGCTGGATTCTTCTTCTCCTTTTTTTTTTTTGTGTGCGCGTGTTGAAAAAATGAAAGTAAGTTTTTTTTTTTAAAAGTATAAAATATGATTGTTTTTGCTGGGATTCGATCCCAAGGTCTGTAGGTAATAGAAGTCATAGAAAAGAAATAGTTGGAAAACCTAATTTCAAATGTCCGTTATTTGAACACGAATTATTGTTTTCTGTTTTATTAGAAAAGGAAATTCTGGAAACAAGCCTGGCTCTCTACAAGTAAACAGGCTAGTTTCCGGTTCTTTCCTTCTCAATTTTATACTGGATTCTTCTTCTTCTCCTTTTTTTTTGTGTGTGTGTGTGTTGGGAGATTGTGGTTGGAATAAATGACATAGCTAGAACAGATAATTGCATCTGAAATAACCTGTATAGCATCAGGGTTTTCATCCAGAGCAGCAGCCAATGCCTCTGCAGCAGCCATTCGAACATTGTAGTTAATATGAGAAAGTGCTTTGAAAAGTCCAGAATAATCAGTCCCAATGTCATATCCATAGCGATCCCATATATCTTCTGCCGCTTCAGCAATTGACTATAAACATCAAGATGGAAGTAAATGAAATAAATCAACAAATGAATTTCACTAATAAGGCCAATAAGCAACAAATTAATAAAACAATGAAAAACCGGAATAATGATTGCAATAGACAACGTGATTGATACAGGATCACACTTCGTATCAGTTGCAAGAGCAACATACTTATGCCTTCATATGACTCGTCTTTTTTCTTTTGGCCAATATATAAGACTCGTCTTTTGTATATAACAAATGAATAATATAATCAAGTAAAATAGGTCATATCCAGTGAAAGAACTTCACTGGCAAGAACATAACATGAATAAAATATGAACAAAATCTGATTATTACCGAAAGCACATAATTTGTTCTGGAAAAAAGATCACAAAGAAAACCTTAACTGTTGACAAATGCACACAACTAAATGGAAAAACAACTTGCATACGACAACGCATCAGATGACTAAATAAGTGGTTTGTGACATAACCAGCTGTGCATCTCACATACTAATTGTTTACATTGTTGATGTGGATTCTTGTATTCATTTTGGTTGGAATTTGTTGGATATTTTAAATATGTCAGAGATTCTAGGGCAATCCTAAGGCTGAGGACTGGTTTCTTTTACTGGTGTCCTAAGGAAGAGATATAGCAAGATTTCTGTTGGGATTGTCAGCTCGATCTACAAGAATTAAGACAACCTGTTTTAAGTTTTCTGGCTTCTAGACAGAAACAAAACTGTTTGCAACTTACTGGTTGTGATTTAGCATGTCATGTTAATTTGAGCTTCTGTGCATATCTGGGGCATGCAACATGACATCTCTCTTCAGACATATTGTACATATAGATTAGCTTAATTACACTAACAAACACACAGAGCGAGTGAACACAGTTAGGAGACAAACCTTTTCTGGATCATGCAGAGCAATCCAAATTCTGGTTGCAACCTCCACATTCTGAGGAAGAGAATGACTAGCAACAGCAGGAATGCATTTTACAGCATTCAAGCATGCCATTCTCACATGGATGTCTTTTGCATATACTCCAGACAGAGCCTGCAAAAATCAATACTAGACAGTCCCAATTGATCAAATGGAGAAGAAACTTAAAAGCAAAAGTAAATAACATACAGATGCAACTTCATTTGACTGCAAACCAAGGCACAATTCATTCAAGGCTGCTCCAACAGGTGCTTGGTAAGCGGGAACAACACCTAGAACATGATAAAGAGCCTGAAAATGCAAAAAGTAAACAATAAAGCAAGGAAGATAAAAATATGATGTGAAGTTTAAAGATTAAATATTTGTATCAAAGGAAGATAAATAACCAATAGCATTCTGATTCTAGGAAGGGGTAACTGAGGATCCATATGCAAATAGAGAATCCGAAGCACATCATCATGAAGTCCAGTCTTCTTAGGAGATAACAAAATGCGTTCCATTATCTGAAAGCAACATCATAACATTTTTACCAATCAAATATTTACATAGCAGAATGGAAGTTGAAAAAAAGGAGAAAAAGAAGAACAAGGAGATGGAGAAGAAAAACTCACTGGAAAGACAAAAACAAAAGAATCGACAGGAAGGGGTCCAGATTTACAAGAGATTGCTAATCCATGAATTATTCTTTCAAAAAGATCACCTTCTGGAATCAAATCCAGCAGAACACTAACTTCCTCCGTGACAATAAGCCGTAAAGCAGTAGCAATGTCAAGTGCCCAATTGCAAAGCGGTTGAACGGTACATCGGGCAAGCTTCACCAAGGATTCATAGGCCACATCACCTACTATAGGGGATCGAAGCAAAGGATCAACAAACTTAACCTAATGTCAAGCCAAAAAAATTAATTAGGACCACAAAGGAGAGGAATATATGGGAAAAATGAGAAAAGAAATATATAGCGTCAGAAGATTTTAAAAGATGCACATGAAACTATATCTCATAATTTACATCTAAGACAAGTGAACATTAAACTCGTGAGAATAAAATATGTATATAATAGAATAAGCAATGTGGTAATATACATGTTGAAAAGGACCAACAGAAAATAAAAATCAACAAAGAGTTGCTTGTAATATGAAACTGGTGCATCAATATTTTTTTCACAGTACAGTAAAATCTCTCTAAATTGAAATGACCTGTAGCAAAAAATTTTATTAATTAATAAAGGTTATTAATTTATAAAACTTTTACAGTTTTAATCATATTATTTATTTTGTGTAAGTTACAATAAATTTGATGGTGGTGGAACGATACGGTCCAAATGAAAATCAAGAGTAAACGAGAATAGTACAAGAAATTGCCAAAATGTGAAAGTGGGAATGCATATGAGCAATGTAAAAGAGCAAAAACAGAGTCAATGAGGCAAGCTAGAGCACAATTTTATGATAAACTATATGAAAAGTTGGGGAAGAAAGAAGGGGAGAAGGAAGTCTACAAGCTAGCTAAGATGAGAGAGAGGAGATCGCATAACCCGAACTAAGTTAAGTGTATTAAGAACAATGAGGATAAAATTTTGGTCAAGGAGGAAGATGTTAAAAAAAGATGGAGGAGTTACTTTGAGGACCTCTTCAACGAAAGTCAAGATGAAAGCCAGATAAGTATAGATCATACGACGATTGAGAAGAATGTGAACTACACTTGAAGAATTAAATCCCCCGACATTAAAGAAACGTTGAAGAAAATACAAGCAAGTAAAGCATGTGGTCAAGATGGGATCCCTATAAAAGTGTGGAAATATTTAGAAGATATGAGGATTGATTGGTTAACTCAATTACTCAACAAGATTTTGGTATCCAAAAAGATACCAAATGATTGAAGGAGAAGTATTGTAGTTCCAATATTCAAAAATAATGAAAATATTTAAAATTGCTCAAATTATAGAGGGATCAAACTCATGAGTCACACCATGAAGTTATGAGAAAGAGTTGTCGAGTAGTGTATCCGGAGTTGCACATCTATTAAGGCTAACCAATTTGGCTTTTTGCCTGGAAGATCCACTATGGAAGCAATCTTTCTTATTAGAAGTCTGATAAAGAATTATCGAGAGAAGAAGAAAAATCTACACATGGTGTTTATCGATCTGGAAAAAGCGTATAATAGAGTACAACGAGATGTTTTATGGTGGACTCTCGAGCGTAAGAATGTGTCAGATATATTCAAGTAATTAAAGATATGTATGATGGAGCAGTTAGTAGTGTACATACGGACGGAGATGATACAAGAAACTTCTCTATCATGATTGGATTACATCAAGGATTAACTTTAAGCTCTTATCTTTTAACTATTGTTATGGATGAATTGACAAAGGGCATGCAAAAGGAAATTCCTTGGTGTATGATGCTTGGCGATGATATAGTACTCATAAATGATGCTCGAGAAAGAAATGAGGGGAAGCTAGAGCAACAAAGAAATGCATTGGAGATGAAAGACTTCAAAATTAGTCGAAAGAAGACTGAGTATATGCATTGTAAATTTAGTGAAGGTAGTAGGAGGGAACTGAGGGACGTATGTTTAAAAGGCGTCGCCATATTTAAAAGCACACATTTTAAATACTTAGGATCTATCTTGCAAAAGGATGGAGGTTGTGAAGAGCATGTTGTTCATCGAATCAAAGCGGAGTGGATGAAATGAAATGCTTCCGGAATATTATGTGATCGAAAGATTCCACATAATGTACGGGAGTGAATGTTGGGCTATAAAAGTATAAAACGTCTCTAAGCTTAGTTTGGCGAAAATGAGGATATTAAGATGGATGTGCGGCCATACTAGAATGGATAGAGTCCGTAATGAGTATATCAGGGATAAAGTCGGAGTTGCCCAATAGAAGACAAGTTGAGAGAAGGAAGACTAAAATGGTTCGAGCATGTGCAGCATAAACCTTTAAATGCACCGGTTAGAAAATTTGAACACTTTAGAGTAGATGTGAGTAAAAAGGGAGGGGTAAACCTAAACTTACTTGGAGTAAAATCATTCAACATGATCTTGAGTTCCTAAACATTTCTGATAATATGGTTAACGATCGCTCCGTGTGGAGAAAGCGAATCCATATAGCCGACTTCAATTAACTTAGGATTAAGCCTTAGTTCAGTTGAGTTGTATAATAAATTTTATATATATTTTTAAAAATTAGATGTAAGTATTATTTGTAATTAAAAATTAATTTAACATACATGTTAAAAAAAATATATATATATATATAATTTATATTTCGAATTGAAATTTTAACACAAATAATATGAAAATACTTATTATAATCTATTAAAATTAGAATCAATGAGAAATTGAATGCTATTTATTCATGTATTTTTTCATTACATTCATAATTATAGATTGCGAAATATACAGTTTAAAATTAGGATAATTACAAAAAAAATAAGCTAATTTAGATAAATAATTTTTAATAAACACGATTTCATTAATTAATAATACTGTTAACTTTTTAAAATTTTATATTAATTATTAAATAGTGAAAATATTAATTTATGTTTGTGAAACAAAGTCGGTTCCATAAAATTGTATTAAATATTGGAGATTATTAATTTAAAAAATATCAATTTATGGAAGTTTATTGTATCTGTGAGAATATCCCTGCTTTATTGACTTGACAAAACTACCTTGTAAACAGGGATAACAGAACACAAACAGATATATATGTAGGTTTTTAAATGCATCATACGTAACAAGAATAAAAAAAAGAATCTCCGATCTAACCATCCTAAACTTCGAAACTGATTTCAATTCTATCCAATATGTATAATTTTATCTTGCTCCATGAACTTTTGAATTGGTAATAATTGCATCCAGTCAGCATGCCAAAAGGCTAGTATTTTTTATGACATGGCCATTGCAACATTTAGAGGTCCAGGCAAGACTGAGTAGGAAAGCCTCTTGTATATATGTGCCACCTTAGCACCTTAAAAATGACAAAATAGTTGTTAAAGATATGATATGATTATGTAATTAATTAAGATTGATTAAGAGCTTAATTTTAGGAATTATCTTCTATATATAGCCAGCTATTTTGTATATATATAGTACCTTGTATATCAATTTGATACAAGTGTGAAATATAGAAACACATTATTTTATATGGTATCAGAACAACTCTGATCTAGGGTTGGCTTTAGATTTAATTTGGAAAAATTTAGTTTGAAATTGCATGGCAGGCTTTGGATTTTTGGGTCACTGGTCAATGTTTGCTTTGGATCTGTTTTAGAGTGACGTTTGATCGACACCGCCTGCACC
>CAOJBK013246005.1:0-10052 GCA_948294925.1 Codiaeum variegatum
TATATTCTCAAACTCTTTGAGAATATATTCTCTCAATGAGACTCAAGGAACATATATACGTTATACAATAAAATGAAAGCATTCACTAAATGAAATATATTTATTAAAAGCCATTGTTGGATTAAGATTACAAATATATATACAATGTACATGCTCTAAGGCATACAACCATAACAGTTCTTTTAAACAAACTCAGGATAAAATGGTAGTTGAAGACAAACAAACTGTGAGAAAGGGAAAAAAATTGTCAAACATGATCCAGTGAGTTAGAGAGTGATGATGATAAAAAAATTTTAATGGAATCCTTGAAGGAAGTTAAGGAGAAAAAGGAGATATGAGTTATGGTTCCTGCCCCAGCGAAGGCAGCTGAGTCTAGCAAATTAGGAGACTCTACTGCTAACCCTCTTATTGACCTAAATGAAAATGTTTATATTGACCTGATGGATATTCAAAACTTGGGTTATTCTATGATGAAGAGAGAAAATGAGCCATCTGATTATTCTGCTGAAGAGGCTTTTTAATGATGTGTCCTCTAGAGAGATAAAGAGACATTATGATAGCTCTCTAAAAGTAGAAACACATGAAGAAAAAAGGTCAAAAGCTAATCCATATGTCAACTTTGTTGAGCTTATGTCAGAACTAAAAGCTTCCAAACAGGTAGTACTTGAGGAAATCCAAAAAATTCAGACTTCATTTGGTAAGGATTTGGAAAACCTTGATGAGAGACTATCTAGTAAAGTCTAATAGGTTCAATAGGAGTTTCTTAGGAAGATAGCAAGTCTCGAAGAGAGAGTTGTTAGTGTGTTAGTGGCCATCAAGGCCAATCTTAAGAGCATCTAGAAGCACTTGTCAGATGTAGCTATAGATGTGAAGACATTAAAGCCAAGAGTCAAATCTCCAGCTGGTACCACACAGAGTACCTTAGCCACCACCACTAGTCAAAAGGCTCCAAAGAAATAGAAATGTAGTCAGTCAAGCATGAAGATAAAAGGATGATTAGAAGCCTTTGCTTCTAAATTTGTTTTTCATTATGTTTATTTTTTCTTCTACTCTTAAATTATGAACAATTTCTTTTTGATTTGTATTTTCTTATTTGTGGAATATTATTCTTTTTCCCATTTTTGTTGAGGACAAAAAGGTGGAGAACTTATGTTTATGTGTGTTTGTAGTAGTTGCTTCGAATTTCTTATTTTCTTGTTTGCTGCTTAGGATGTAGCTGTAGGACTTGAACATTTAGGCAACTATATGCATGGTCTCAGAAAGAGCCATGTTGTGCTTCAAACTTCAAATTTTTGTTAGATGGATTATGTTTGCCTATGCTTTTTCTTGCATATTTGCATGTCTGTTTGAACATATGATGATTAGATTCAGAGGAAGCTTACTGCCTATCTTCCTATATTCTTCTGAATCTATTATTGTATAAGTATTATTGCATAAGTTTTGTCATCATCAAAATAGGGGGAGAGTGTTAGCCTACTTGTTTAGTGATCTCTTTTTGATGATAACAAAATTATCACTTTAGATATGTTGTGTGTTTAGTTATATTACAGGTGTTCACTAGATGCAGTGCCAGCTAAAATCATCCAGAAGCCAATGCATCTAATACTACTAGGAGGTTCTGAGATCAAGAATATCAATGATCTAGGTAGTATAGATATGTAGGAATTTACTTAAATGAATTGTTAAATGGATCACACTTAAAAATGTGCATAACATCCATCACATGTTTTCCACGCATTTCTAAATTCCTCATAGACAAAATTAAACTTTTAGATGAAAAAAGTCTCTGTCACTCTGCATCTAATAATGCAAAATAACCTTTCACAACATTTTTCTTAGTATTGGATCTAACGGTTACCTGTCAAAAGCATTTAAGGATTATTTTCATTTTGCTACTGTTTATATGACAAGTTTATCTTTCAGTCACTTGTCTGTCTGATTTTAGATTGGAAGCAGAAAGACACAGAATCCCATAGAAAAGAGCTGTTATCTAATAGAGCAATATTTTAATTCCTCTCTTTTTTGAAATTCAAACTTTCCCACTCAAAAATCACCTTCATCTTCAACTTCTACAAATACTCACCATTTTCATTAATGAAGGTTGGTTCATGCTTTTGATGATTTGAGTAAAAGCTCTTAAAATAAAAAAAATTCAAGAGAAGCTCTTAACTTTTAAATTCCTTTTATCTCTTGAAGCATTTACTTCTCAATCATCACTTGAAAAGAATTTTTCGTGTATTAGCCCATCTCAAATTGTTTTAACTATTTTCATACATCATCTTGAATTTGAGATCAAATAAAATTCTTTTTACATACAAATTCCATAAGCATTTTTTCATGAGCATTTACATTGATCTATGTAGGAATTTGTATTTTTCTATTTTATCTTGTAAATCTTCAAATTTGTCTTTTTATTCTCCCTTAGTAGTTTTTTAGCCTAAAAGGTTGAGTTTGGAGGAGTCACAATTGACCCTGATAATAGACTGTGAGGGTCATCTATCCCTACGATAGGTGGGAGGTTATTCAGGCGTCTAATGAAAGTATGAGGGATTTAGGTGAGGAATGTATCATTATCTGGATTAGCATCTAAGTGCTGTAAAAATGTTTTCTCTAGCCCATTAAAATAGAGGTGTTTTAGTGAAAATCTTAAGGTGCAATCCTTAAGGACTAGATGTAGGTCTTAATACTAAATCATGATAAAATCATTGCGCCTTGATATGCTCTTAATATTTTATTTCTTATTATGTTATCCCTATTCTGAAAATATATTTTGCAATAATCTTTTCACTAAACTACTTTTGTGCATCAAACATTATATTTAAATTTGAAAAGCATTATGTCGAAACATTTAGCTGCATTAGCTTCTAATAGTATAACTAGCAGACTATTGATGATATCTACAAAGTGCTTTTAAGCACAATTAGCTAGAAAATATAGTTAGCTTCAGTTGTATCTTAGACACAGTTGAATCTAACATTCCAGATTTGAAATTAAAAGTGATCATTTCATATTTAGTGGACTAAAATTGTTTTCATTCATCTCATCGCTTAAAAGGGTGATTAGGAATTGAAAAAGAAAAAGAGAGAAAAATATATCTAATTCACCCCCTCTTAGCCATCTGACTAAACTATCAGCATTCACACTTTTCTTCCCATCAGGTGCTTCAGAACTGGAGCCTTAAGGTTTCTCATTAAGGACGGGTGTTGTGTTATCATGAAATAATCCTACTATGACATTGAGGACAAGAGGTACCAGTACCTAAACATTTACAAGGAGGGTTTGAGCTTGGATTTTGAGGGTGAGCCAAACCTATGACTCAAGCAATGATCCCTGAAGGGGAGGTACGGAAAGAAGGTGCCCAACTAAAGGGTGATGCTCTAGAAGAAAAGGGTGAGGACGTTGAAGTTCCCCTGACCAGTAAGAGGGGTGGCATTGTTAAGCCTTCTCAAGCTATAGAGGGGGTGTTTGAAGTTGAGGTAAGGGCAATAGTGGGGTTAGCATAAAAGCTTATAGAGGGAGGGGAGCCTCCAATTACCCTTTAGGGATAGAGGTGTTGCAAGCAGCTTTTCAAGGGGCCTCGACTAGCTAAGCTGATGAAAGAGACATGAGTCATCATGGGGGTGGAAGAGGTGGCAGTGGAGTAGGGAGCCACAAAGCTCCTTCCTAGGGGACAAAAGGAGGAAGTACCATTTGAATGTTCAATCCATTATTCATGAGGACCTGTGAAGGAGATACCCTAAGTTCTAGGAAGTTGACACAAGTGATGAACTTTCTAGACCATTTGATGCCTGATAAAGCTTCTTTTGATAGGGTGACCACCGAGTATTTCAATAATGTCACTTTTGTCAACAACAGACACCAACTCAATTTCAACAAGGCTTGCAATACCTCAGCTAGATGGAGTAATTTATCTGACAAAGAAATATCCAGGGTGATGTCTACTACACAGGATCTAATAGTAGAGCCTTTCGTGCTTTGGGTTCCTGAAAGTGGCAGCCTTGAAACTAATAGCGAAAGGCTTTTTAGAGGTATGCATCTAGAGACTTGCACTTCTTTCTCTAAGTCTCCTTCTTACCCCCTCCCCTTCTTTCTCATTGCTGCATGAGGTGATAAGGAAGTTAGCTGAGTAGTGGCACATGAGGAGGCCTACCTTCATTGTTCCTCCTCTCCAAGTCATACATCCCGAAGCGGTGAAGGAGAAAAAGACAGTTCATATCAAGTGTTCTAGCAAGAGGCTAGGCTTTTGCCTAAGTGGCCCTCAAAAGGGGTTAGTTGGTGAGACTAACTTTTTTATGCTCAACTTTTTAGCTCTGCTTATGAAGTGCTTATCCTGACTTTAATAGCTTTGTTTGTAGGAGAAGGTTCTGGTGAAGCTAGAGGTCAGCAAATGAAGGAGATCAGTGTTTCAGTACCCTAAGCTATTGTAGAGGTAAGAGGCATTGAGCATCTTAGGGTTCGCATCGAGGGTTGTACAACAAGTGCCCATACTACAAATGTCCTCCTAGAGATGGAAGCATTGAAGCATGCAACAAAGATTGAGATAGAAGCTCAAGAAGGCACGCCTGTTGATCCTATACGCCTAGTACTACAAGGGGAGTTCGGGACATGCTAAGCTCTTATAGTGTCGACAATACCATCGATGCTATTCTGACGTTAGCAAATTAGACTAAGCGGGCTGAAACAAAAGCTAAAGCAGATGAAGAGCCAACAACTCAAGAAGGGCCTACTAAGGTTGGGGTCCCTAGCATTATGGGTATTGAGGGACTTACTGGAAACACTAGGTTCATGACTTCTCCATAAGAAAGAGCTGAAGTTCCTGAACGCCTAAGGGAGTCTGCCCTGGGGAAAAGGGTTACGAAGGATACCTCTCTAGCTCCTACTCCTAAAAGGGTCCAACTAGAGTTACTTAGATAGATGATTGAGGTCCCTGACTCATTTGGAGGTGACTATTCCATCTCTTGTTATCTGAAATGGCCGCATTTCTCCACTAGGGATGCCTTATCGACCACCGAGGGCTCGTGGCTTCCAACTCGAATTTGGCTTCTTAAATGAAGGTATTATCTTTAATAGTCATTTTATTTTCTTCTCTCTTTTCATTTTGATTTGATTATCATACACATGATGTTGTACTATGAGCCTAAGAACTTCAAAGGACTTTAGATGACTTTTGGTCTCTCACTTATTTGCATGAAAGAGACATTGCCAACCTTCACCCTGAGGTGGGGAAAAAGGACAAAACATTAGCAGAAAGGGACTGGATCTTGAGCTTGAGTGATGTAGCGTGTAACACGAAGGATCATCACAAGAAAAAACCCTTAGAAAATAAGTTTCAAAACTAGAAACTTAAATAATCTCAAAGAGAGAATTTAGCAAATTGCTAGAATTTAAATTATTGAATAATTATTGAATGCTTGATGAATGTTCCTTTTACAATACCGTAAAGTAGCCTATTTATAGGAATTATGTAATCCAAATCTAAAACTAATAAGGAAATACAATTATAAAAAGTAAATAATAAATAATCATAAACCTACTACAATACTAATAAAAATACTTGCTAAACAAGAATTTTAATTAAATAAGAAAAATATTAAAATACGTGATAAATAAGGAAAACTAATTAGGAATCGTTATTAATCAAGGAAACTTATTAAAAGATTCTAAAATAATTAAATAATTAAAATAAATCATGAAAGTGCCATCATCATACACCTCCACTTCAAGAAAACTCGTCCTCGAGTTGACTGTTTGAGCTTGAAACCGTTCATGCCAAATAAATAAATATTTGGAATACTTCAATGACTTGATTAGTCAATTGGAATACTTCAAAGTGCAATGAAATATTAGTTGATACTTTATTTTCAGGAACACGTTTGGTTCATTAGTTAACCCAAAAATAATGATTAATTATTCAAACAACCAATCTCTCATCCTAAAAATATTATTAATTCTATATAAACCATTTAAGCATTCTTACATCTCCACTAGAATTTTATTCACTTTTAATGACTCACTCATAAATTTCTCCTTCATACTCAATAAATCAATCTCTGCATCATTCACTCTCACTTTGAGAAAACTCGACCACGAGTTTATGGTTAATATATGAGAACTAAATGATAACGATTTTGCTTGAAAATTCAATTGACATGGAATAAGACAATAATTATTAACCCCAATAAAATCAATGTCACTATTTCTTCCTATATCCCCTTCAGTTCTCTCTATCCCAAGATTCTCAAATCCTTTTTCATCTTCAATTAATTCAACTTTTATTGGCATTACCTCTTTCATGGTGATTACCTGTAGATTTTACACATCTTCCTCCTTGACTTCAAATTCTTGTTTATCAATAAAATCCAAACTCTAAATTTCAATTGATTCACAGGTAGAAATTTCATCCTTCTTGGGTTGAATTTCATCATAATAATCTTGATAAATTTGAACACTACGATGAGTACCTTACAAAGATTTATGGAATTAATGTGAGAAAAATTCTCTAACTTCTTATAATACCTATTGATATTTATATTCAATTCATATAATATATAACAACAAAGATAAAATTCCTCAACTAATAAATCTTTCATCTTTATCCATGAACAAATTTTATCATATCTCTTTTGATAATCAACCAACCATTCCAAAGCACAATCTATTAATTTATTTGAAGTAATTTTAACATTTTATACTCCATGAATACGATGATAATAACAATATATCTATAAATCAAATAACTACTTCACAAAATCTATCTTAAAAAAATCACCATCAAAATAAGAAATAGATCCAAGATTAGGAATATCTTTATAAACATATTGATTATGAATTCCATTAGGTGTCCTATTTATTTAAGGAATCAATTCAACGATTGGTCTACCATGGCTACCTCATCCGGTTTGATTCAATGCATTGTTACTATTCCTTTGAATGTCTCCTCGCAATAAAGTATGTAGTTGTCCAACGGTTTCTGTTATCTGTAGTCCAATATTACGAGTTGAAGTTGTTTGTTCTTCGATTTCTCTCCGAACAATTAATAACCCTAGAACGTTGTCATAGGGTAGGCTACCACTACTATTATGAGCCATCGATTGGGTGAATTCCCGTTTTGATACCACCCGATGCAGTGTGTAACGCGAAGGATCGTCACAAGAAAAAACTCTTAGAAAATAACTTTCAAAATTAGTAACTCAAAGAGAGAATTTAGCAAATTTCTAGAATTTAAATTATTGAATAATTGTTGAATTTTTTATGAATGTTCCTTTTAAAATGCCTTAAAGTAGCCTATTTATGGAAATTACATAATCCAAATCTAAAACTAATAAGGAAATACAATTATAAAAAGTAAATAATAAATAATCCTAAACCTACTAGAATACTAATTAAAATACTTGCCAAACAAGAATTCTAACTAAATAAGGAAAATATTATAATACTTGATAAATAAGAAAAACTAATTAAGAATCCTTATTACTCAAGGAAACTTATTAAAAGAATTTAAAATAATTAAATAATTAAAATAAATTATGGAAATCCCCTCATCATCGAGGGGTGTTGATATGACCTCCCTTCGTTTAAAGGTTGTTGAGCTAGAGTCTTACTATGACTTCCTGGAGGGAGGTAGAAGGGATGGATATAACTTCTTCGAAGACTAAAGCTGAGCTCCATGCTAAGACTTTGGAAGCTAAGAATTCTAGCGAGGTTGCCTCCATTTTCTCTAACAAGCTGGATGCTTTGTGAGATAGGCTTCCAATTTTACTCAACGAGGAAATGTGGAGGTTCGCAAATTCCCGCATCTTCGCAGAGTTGCACAAGAGCATGGAGGTTTAGACTAGGTTGGGAAGATACAACAGTACTATAGAGCTGATAGCCCAAGAATTTTCGGAGGTCAAGTAGAAGTTTACCCTCATTGATGCTGGATCGGTGGTGTTTAACATCAAGCTATCAAAGTACTTAGGGAAAATCACCATGCCTAATCTGGCATTCTTCGACAAGCTTGCTTCTACTAAAGATAAGTATAGAGACCCTTTATCTGTGGGCTCAGTAGTAAACTCTGCTTCTGACTCGGATGAAAATCGACCTATTGGGGAGTTAGGAAAGAGACATCAATAGAATCAGAATGACCATGAAGCCAGGTCCTTTAAGCCTACTCAGGGATGAATACTTCCAGGTCATCTATCCTTTTGTGGCTTTGATGCATAGATCTAGTAATTTTTTTTCTCTTTTTTTTTTAACATGTTGTATATATCTTTGAATAAAACACTGATTTGTTAATTCAAGTATGGGTTTTTCCTTTTAATTCTTATCTCTTTACCTACTTTTGGCTTTTACAGCTATTTTCACTACCTTTTTTCTTTTTATTATTGCTTATCTCAACACGTAGATGTTCAACTATACCATCACTATTTTCTTGTTACTTTTTCTATTAATCTTTGGCCTTTTTAATTTATAGCAATTGTGCTCATTTGGGCTTCGCCTATGGAGTTCACCTTATGCCCTCGAATTCTTGATAGCTCTATGCTTTCTATGTTTGAAGGTGCTGGGCTTTGTGCCTTAGCTCATTAAATACTTGATGCCCCTCCTTGGAGGGCATTTCACCAGTCTAGCTGGGTTTGTGCCTTAGCTCAATAAGGACTTAGTGCCCCCTTTGTGGGTCTTTCACCAATCAAGCTAGGCTTTATGCCTTAACTCACTAAGGACTTGGTGCCCTCTTAAAGGGCTTTCTCCAGTCAAGTTAAGCTTTATGCCTTAGCTCACTAAGGACTTGGTGCCCCCCCCCCCTTGAAGGGTTATTCACTAGTCAAATTGGCTTTATTCCTTCACTCTTGAAAGGTGGTTCATGCATCTTTTGTTGAATTTATAAATATAATTTTTTTTTGAAAAGAAGTGTTATTATTGATTTTTTTTTACTTATAATATAACTTATGGTGATGTATATTCCATGTGTGTGACACTTCTATGTCCTCCATTATTCTCAACTTGTAAGTGGCTTGCCCGATTACTTGATCCACAATGAATAGGCCTTTTCACATCGGTTTAAGGTTGCCTATGCCTTATCTCTTACTTATATCTTCAAGACTTTGCATCACTATATCCCCTTCTCCAAAAACTCTAGCTCACACTCTCTTATTGAAGTGCTTAGTGACCCTATTCTTATAAGCCATTATTCTCATTAGCACTTGCTCTCTAAGCTCCTCTAGCAGATCTAAGTCTATTCTCCTCGAGACTTTATTCTCCTTATAACTATAAAAGCTAACTCTTCTGCTAGGCATTCCAATATCCACTAGCAGGACGACTTTCGTGCCAAAGGTGAGACTGAAGGGGGTCTTGCCTTTTGAATCTCTAGGTATTTTCCCATAGGCCCATAGCAAATGATGTATTCTTCAACCTAATTCTTTCTACATCCTTCCAACCATCTCTTTAGGCCCTGCAGAATGGATCGGTTGGTGACTTCGGTTTGCCAATTTCCTTGAGGATGGGAAACTAATGAGAAGTGTCATTTGATGTTAAGGCCATTGCAAAAGTCTTTCATCTTCTCATTATCAAACCACTTGTCATTGTTGCTAACCAGCTGATGGGGCACTCTAAATCTGTAGATAATGTTCCTCCATAGGAACTTGATTACATTGTTAGTTATGATGGTCGTCAGGGCTTGAGCCTCTATCCACTTCATAAAGTACTCCACTACTACTAGGAGAAACTTTTTCTAGCCCGTTGTGACTTGAAACGGTCCGACTATGTCCATACCCCATTTGGTTAAGGGTCATGGATTATAAATGGGTACTTGGTCTACTGCTGGTACCCTGTTGAGATTGGTAAACGTCTAACAAGCTTGGCATTTTCTCACCAACCTCATGGAATCCTCCTTCATTGTGGACTATAAATACCCCTATCTGATTGCTTTGGTTTCCAACATCTTTCCTCTTAAATGCATCCCACAAACACCTTCATGCATCTCTCTCAACATAGATTCTGCTTGCTTGTACAGTGTGTTAGCAGTGTATGTCCTAGAGTTTGTACTTTATATATATATATATTTGTAATCTTCATCC
>CAOJBK013246974.1:0-13214 GCA_948294925.1 Codiaeum variegatum
TGGGTCATATAAAGTAATATAACTAGTGAGTCTCGGTATCATTCTCCTAAGGGATTATACGGGTTTGATCAATCAAGCACTAACTCAATCTCCTATACTACTGTTTAGCTTACCAATAATTTATTTTGATTAATGACTAAAAAGTTAAACTAAACAAATTGACAATTTAAGAGGAATAATAAACACATGGATAAAATTCAAAATGAGAAGCATCAACCTAGATGTCCATTCATATTTGATTAGTTTCCATGGAGAATCAATAACTCAATGAGAATTTAAGGCATACATAAAATGGATTTTTCACATATGAAGTAGGTTTAATCCTTTCTCAAGTAATCAAACCTCTAATTCATAAGTAATGGAAGGGACTCTCTTCTTACAACCATTCAATTAGAAAAAGCATTAAGATTTTGTGAAACAAACATAAACCCTAGGTGTCTACACCTCTATCTCTAGCAAGCTTAGCAAAACCAAATGATTTTGTGTGTTCAAAACCCAAACTTTCTATCTCTAGTAAAGGTTAGGCAACAATAATCATCAACAAGCATGCATTGAAGATGAAATTTCAGAAATTATGCATTAAAAACATTATTTGAAGAAAACCTTAAATATTCATTGAGTATAAAAGTTGATTAATCCATAGAACATAGCGAATACTCATCTAATCGAGGTAGGTAAGAAGTACTTAGTTCATATTAACAAGATTTCAATAGAAAATACAAAGAGAAAGGAAAGGAACTAAGAAACCCGTATGGATTCTTAGCTCAATACCCTTGTTAAATCTTGTTTGGATATTGATCTTGGTGTGCAAATCTCTCTCAAATTTCACTCTTTGATGTGTTTTTCCTTGAACTTGTCTCTACTAGGGTTTTGGAACCAAGAACTTGCAAAAACTGTCTTAAAAAATCCCTTTTTTTCTATAATAGTCTAGCTTTCATATTGCTGGACTCTATGTGGTCACTGCCACTGGTCACTGTCATGACCATTACTTGTAATGAATGCCTAGTTTGATCTTTGAGAAACAACAAGCTCCCATGTGGTCATAACCGTGACTAGGACCCATGACTGAATAAATAGTTGCTCTATCATTTTTTGCCTTAGCACCCTATGTCCAGTAGCTCCTTTCTTGCTCACGAGCATTGGTTAAGCTCATGAGCAATGCCAATGACTGCCTCCTTTATTTGTTCTTACTCGTTTTCGCCCTATTTTCGCTCCAAATATGATGTTTTGCTTTGTTTAGCTCCAGATTGATGTTTAGACCTAGAAAAGCTTAAAACATGCCAAAACAAGCAAATCAAATGCAATTAAAGTTAGAAAATGGCCAAGAAATGAGGTAAAAACTAAGTATATTTGGCCATTATAACCAACACATTGATACAGGGTTTATCTGCATCCTCTTACCATCATCATAAGGCCCTTTTCTAAGCTTTGAGTCAATGCCAAACTCCAATCAACATATTACCTAACAACATGGTTACATCGCTTATATGAGCCATTTGAGGCACTACCATCTCCTTCTCTGATGATGAGATTCTACTTGGGGGTCCAAACAATAATGCCTTGTATATCACTATCATCACTTGAGACACGACCATGCCTATGACTTTGGTAGATAATAGTTCTACTTTGAATGTCTAACCAATGAAAGTTGCAAGTTGTCTTAGGTTAGAAGTTGCTAATTTCACTCCCATCGACCAGTTAGTAAGGGCATATTATAATTCAAAGAAGGAAGTTTTTAGAGTGGTGACACTAATCATCATTTTGGACCTACCTCATTCCAAGTGCCATTCCAAGTCATCAATGTGCCATCTTGCTTCAACATGTTATTAGGAAGACCGTGGATTCATCATGCCAATGCTATTCCATCAACCTTACGTTAGAAGATCAACTTTTCCTTTAATAAAAAGGTTATTAGATTTAAGGGTGACTCTTCTGAAAATCTGAAGTACTAAACTCTATGTCTATTTTAGAAATTCAACCCAAGCCCCTTGTCTGGATTTTTTTTGTATAATTTATTGATGTAATTAATGAATAAGAAAGTGTCTTTACTGATAAGTGCTATGGTTGCCAATATCTTCAAGAGAGTTAATTTCTTTCCTGGAATGGGGTTGGGTATAAATCAACTAGGTATTAAGACATTTCATGAATATCATATTAATAAGCCACCATTTGGGCTAGGGTATAAATTAACTTAAAAGGAACTCAAAGTGAAGGGAATAAAAGCTAAGAATAGAGCCATCCCTATGGAAAGGGGTGAACCACATGTCTTTAAAATGAGACCCTATCTCAGAACTTTAAACAGACACATTATAAAAATGGGTGAGACTGTTCCTTACTATTCTTTCTTCGAACCTTGGGTCTACTTTATCACTACCATAACCTTTCTTGGTTTTGATATCTTTTCTGATTTCAAGTCTTACCAGAAGGCAATTTGCTTGGAGATTGGGAGGAAAACAAGAATGTTGAAAATATTCAATGTGATGGTTCTACCAACAGAGAAGAGAAAATTGATTTGACTGTCTTTATCAAACCCGCTATAGCGAAACCTAAAAATTGGTCTTTTCAAAAGTATGACCAATTAAGTCTAAGATTGAATTTGACAAGTCTTTTGAATCTTCTAAAACTATGACTTCCTCTTTTTAATAATGATGATGTAACTGGCCCTCAATGCTTGAATTTCTAATATGATGTAACTGTGGATCTTTCTCCATTTTAGATTGATAAAGTAATCAGATTTTCTTCTCATGATCATGTCTCATTATTATCTTTTGATGTTCTAATTAATGAATCTAAATTTTATAAATTAGAAAAAGAGATTGAGAAATAAATGAAATAAAAGAAGCAATCAAAGAGTCTATTAATGCTAGCACACATGAAATTCCAAAAATAACACTCATTGCATTTGCATGCTTAAATAGGTCTCCAATTGAAGGAACCATTAAAGCCTTTAAAGAATTCTTTTTCTGAAATCCTAAGGACATAACAGGCCTAAATCCAAGTACTTTCATGTATAATATTCCAACATATCTAGGTTTTAAGCCCATCAAACAAAATCTATGGTGCATCAAACCTCAATGGTTCATTCCCATTAAAGCAGCAGTTGCCAAACAATTAGAGCACCACTTCATCAAGCTTATCAGTTACCAATAATGATTGATAATCGGTGCCTAGTACCAAAGAAAGATGAGAAAGTCAGGTATGTTGACTATAGAAATTTGAACAAGGCTTGCATAAAAAATATTTTCCCTTTGATACATATTAACTTATTAAAAGATGAATTGGTAAGGATAGAGATAGTATCCTTAACTGATCTAGCCACTAGATACATTCAAATTCTTTTCTACCCATCTGATAAAGAGAAAACTTCCTTCATCACCAATTAGGGTACCTATTGTTATCAAGTCATACCATTTGGATTCAATAATGATGGAACCACCTATCAAAGGATGGGAACTATAATTTTCCATGACATGATGCATCGAGACATCAAGGTCTATTTCAGCGACATGATCATTCAAAGTGCCACTATCAAAGGACACCTAAAAACACCGGGGAGGTTCTTTCTTAGACATCGATAGTAATATCTTAAGCTCAATCTTACCAAATGCATAGTTGGAGCCTCATTTGGAGTATTCCTTAGATTCATGGTTAAAAAAAAAAAGGAATGAAAGTGGGATCAAATGGTGGAATGAGGAATGCAAAAATGATTTTGACCAAATCAAACAATATCTACTAAATCCTCCCATCTTACAACCACTTAGACTTTGGGCTACACTACTCCTCTATTTAACTATCACTAATGAAGCTATGGGAGCCATGCTAGCACAAAATGCCCTTAATTCTACCAAAGAGCATGCCATCTACTATTTGAGTAAGACGATGCTTGTACATAAAATAAAATACAACTATAGTGAGAAGCTTTATCTGGCACTAGAATGAGTTTATTATAAAATGTGATACTATTTGGGCTCCTACATCATACATGTCATTACTAACAATATTCCTCTAAAGTATATCATGAAAAAAAACTATCTTAGACAGCAAAATGGCTAGATGGATGACAGTCATAGCCGCTTATGACCTCAAGTATGTACAAAAGAAGGCTATTAAAGGTAGTGTGATAGCTAACCAATTAGTCACATCCCTAATCAACAATTATAAAAAAGAACCTAAATTTCTTGATAAATACATTCTTTGATGGTGTAACCAATACCACAGGTTATGGAGCTGGTGTGGTGTTCCTTACACGTTATGGTGAAAGCTTGCATTTAGAAATCAAATTGCATTTTGAGATAACAAATAATGAAGTAGTTTATGAAGCTTGTATCTATGGGCTCAAATCAAACTTTCAAATTGGCATCCAAAATCTTAATGTGTATGGGGATTCTAATCTAATAGTCTCCCAAGGACTAAACAAAATGAAAATCAGAGAAGAGTGATTGGTTCCTTACCATAAACGTCTTGAAGAGCTAGCATCCAACTTCAACACCTTATTCTTTCACAACTTGCCAAGGACATAAAATAAATTCCTTGATTCTCTTGTAAAATTAGCCTTAATGATCGAAATGTGTGATGGGTTCCTTCATCCTATTTCTATAAGCTCTAAACAAGAATTAAATTGCTTATCTCATTGCGTGAATCTTCAAAATGTTGAATAAAACCCATGGTAGTGGGAAATTTACAATTACATTAGCAAGGGTATATGTCTAGAAGGAGCTTGCTAGTCTAAAAGAAAGACTCTAAGGCAACTGGCAAATACTTCCATTCCAAAAGGTGATACTCTTTATAAGAAAACATGGAATGGCATCCCCTTATGATGTATAACTAAGGACAAAGCCCTTCATGAAATGGATCCATGTTGGAGAAGAAGGCACCCACATAAATGGTTGGGCGCTATCTTAAAAAATAATGAACCAAGCCTACTATTGGCTAACCATAAATAAAGATTTCATGGAATTTGTTCAAAACTGCCACACTTATCAAGTATATGTCGAGATCCATCATCTCTCACTCCAATCACAACATCATGGCCATTCTTTATTTGAGGTATTGATATTATATATTGGTCATGAGTACATCCTAGTCGCTATTAACTACTTCGCCAAATAGGTAGAGGTTGCACATTACCTAGTGCTTGAATCCAAACGAGTTGCTTAATTCATCAAAATGAACATCATTACCTGATATGGTGTTCCTTTTGGGATCATTTCAGAAAATGACTCTCACTTCACATTTCCAAAAAGAAATTGCCACTTTACTAAAAATGACAAAGATTCAGCATTACAAGTCTTCTCCTTATAGACCTCAAACAAATGAAGTCGTAGATGCTGCTAATAAGGCACTGAAGAACGTCTTGTAAAAGATGGTCACCAATCATAAAAGCATGCATCTTCACTTGTCTACCACCCTTATTGGGTGAACAACTACATATAAAATAGCCATAAAGATAGCTCCTTACTCATTAGCCAATGGACTGGAAGCAGTTCTACCTATAAAATTGGAAATTTGATATGTTAGAGTCATCTAAGAAAATCATATAAGTGAACTTGATTGAAATTAGGAATACTTCAATAGCCTCAACCTCATTGATGAGAGCAAATTAAAAGCCTTTTACGAAACTCAAAATTATTAGTTAAAGTTAGCAAAACATTTCAACAAAAAAGATCTGAGATCACAACCTTTGCAAAGGGGTAACCTTATTCTTAAGGAAATCAGACAAAAAAAATATAAGAACCTTGAGAAAAACTCAGACCTCTTTGGAGAAATCCTTACATCAATAAAAAGATGAATTTTGGGAGAGGTGTCATCCTGATGGACATTAAGGGCAATGAATTTTTCAACCTCATAGTTTAGCATTCTAAATTTTGATGATCACATAACTGAATGTATGAGAAAGGCTACTAATATGGTTTATGCAGGTCAAAGAAAATTACTTAACCTTCCTAACAATTGAATCATTAGCGGCCTAGACGATAGGAATTAGTGACCTAACTGGATCCATCATGCACCTAATTAGAAGACGTTTTTAACTTAAATGTAAAATGAATTAGTTCATGCATTCTCTTTGCATGAAACAAATTGTTTTTTAAAAACTAAACTTTTCATGCATAGATTTCTTAACTAATCAGGCACTAATCTGAATGATCAAGCCACTTACTGGTTAAGAAAGAATATTCTTTGACTTATTGCATAAAATAAACTGAACTTTTTCATATCTTGTTAGTATCCAATGGCTAGCAATCTGGCATGGCTGAGAAGCCTGATTTTCAACAAAAACTAAATGTCAATCTATCATATCATGATTGATAGATAGCTATTGGAGAGCTGTTGGGGGACTAATTTTAAATTTAAATTATTATGTTTCTCTAACAACTATATTTTCAACATCCTCTATAAACACCATTAAAAATTCACAGTTAAAAGGTTGGTTGATTCCATTGATGAGATAAGAGTGAACTTAATTTTTATAATTTTTCAAGATAAAAAATAGTTCTACCAATCATTTGTCTTGAGTAATTTCTTTTCTCTTCTCATCAACAAGTTTGAAAAAACTTATTATGCATTAAATCATTCTCTCAAGTTAGCATTTATTTTCAATCATTTGAACTTGTGATTTTATCATAAATTCTTTCATTCACAACAAAAATTCCTTGTGCATTTAAGGATTGATCCATTATAGGAATTGTTGTAATAAAAGCTTTGTTTTTCTTTCTTTTTCAAAATTTATATCTCTACTAGTTGTAAAGGTATTTAGGTGCCTAGTTAAGCCTATGGTTGTATTAGGAGTGTCATAGTCGACTAATTGAAAGTCAATGAGAGGTTCATCTATTCATGGGAATAGATGAGAGGTTTTCAGAAGCCTTAACAAATTTTAAGGAGTTTGAGAAAGGGAATATTTCTCCAACATTAGGCCTCCTAAGTTTGTTAGGATTGTGCAAGGCTTTACTCCAGCCAATTGAATAGAGCTCACATAGTTGAACTTTTAAAACAAGTGTTTTGGGGACTGGATGTAGGCCTTGAGTACTGAACTAGTATAAATCTTTATGTTGCTTCTATTCATTTTTATGAACTGCATTGGCCTCCTAACTACATGTATTTGATAAAATTTGATAAAATCATTATTGCTAAGTTTTTCTGAAAATTTCTTATCATCTATTCAAAACTCTATTGATCTCATCAATTGGCAAAGCATTCACAAACAAGCCTTTAACATGAGGCACCTAGTCACTCTGCTTTAGGGAACCAATAGTAAGCACTTATTTACTACTTTAAGTATTTTCAAATCACTAATTAGCATAATGAGATACTTGTGTAGTTTACTTCAATCCTTATTAAGAATTTCAATACTTTTGGTAACTCAAGTTACCTCCTGAACAAACTGTCAAGATGACAGGCTCAGTGACCTAATAGGTTTTGATTGAATCAGTTATATAATAGAAAAAGAGGTAAAAAGTCAAATTCAACATTCTCTTAGATGCATAATCTAACTCTCAGAATTCACACATCCAAGCAACTTAGATCAACTCAAGAAATAATATATTTGGTGTTCTTATTGCATGAACATGCATCTTCCATTATTATTCTATAATAATAATTGTGTGGACTTGATTTTTCAAAAAAATATTATAATTTGTTCAAAATCTATTGTAAGGAGATATATATGCAACTCTTATAGGTATGGTCCAAATCATCAAATAAAACTTAATGTTTCAACATTTTCCATTCTCACATCATTTAGGCTTTTTAATTTACATGCAAAACTAAAATAAAAAGAACACATGGTCTATGTCATAAATCACTTAATCCTATACCACTTGGGCCTTTAAAGTAGAGCACATGGTCCCAAGTCAAGTAGCCAATCAATCCACTCCTTTTCAGTAGCAAGATGGTATGCAATAGTCCTAATGTGACATCAATAATCCAATTAATCCTTCTTCGTAAGACTTAGAACAATCTTCAGATGATCTCTCAACTAAATCTAAAAGGAAAATAACATCAATAAAAACTAATTAAAAAAGGAACAAAACCAAAAGCTCACATAAAGTAGTATGGGGTTAATACTCCAAGTCCCTCTAAGTTTACAACATTAGTCTAGACTCATCAAGGTCTTAGATAAGATGATGGCAGCTATAGGCTTTCCCTCACCCATTTAGGGTATCATCTCAGCCACCCTCACATCATCCCAACTGGTTGGGCTACGAAACATATATCCAAATTTTGAGTAAAAAGAAAAGGCCCTATGCCTTCTCTCTACACACTCACTATCTTCCAACCTACCATCATCAAAGAACATCATAGTCATGACAGGTAGGTTAACCTAACCATCCATAACCATACCTAAAGCCTCTTATGTACACAAACCAAGTAGGTACTTAAAAGAGTTAAAGTGCCCAGCCTTTTTGACTGAAACATCTAGGTCAACCTTGGAATCAGACCTAAGCAATATAAAAAAAATCCTCAATAGCATGGTATATATCCTCTATACCTACACCAAATCAAAACACATGATCAAAAGGATCTCACAGCCTTATACAAAACTTTAAAAATTCCTAAAAAACCTTTACCCTCTTAAGCATGGGCATGCCTCTGAGGTTGAGTCGCTCCACCTTGTTCATGCTTTTTCACCAAACTTGTATCATGAAATTGAAATATAGATCCATTGCAAAGAGAAGATTCTAGGAAGATCCAAAGGAGTTTCACTATACAATAGTAAAGAGGATATTCAAATATATGATTGGAACATCTGAATTAGGTCTATGGTATCCTTAGAGTGAAAATCTAGAGATGGTTGGTTATAGTTATGTTCATTATGCTGGAAGTCGAGTTGGTAGAAAGAGTACATATGGAACATGCCAATTTCTTGGTCATTGCCAAATATCTTTGTTCAATAAGAACCAAATATAAGTTGCCTTATCAACTGCTAAAGCTGAGTACATGTCTGTTGGAAGCTTTGTTGTACATATTCTCTAGAAGAAGCAGCAACTGGAAGATAATGGGTTCAAGTTCAAAGAAATTCCAATCAGATGTGATAAAACAAGCACCGTTAATCTATTAAAAAAATTCTAATCGTTCACTCAATAACCAAGAATATTGACATTAGATAGCACTTTATAAGGGATAATATTTTAAAAAGAAATATAAAGCTAGAATTTGTCACACCAGATCAATAGCTAGCTGACATTATTACTTAGCCATTGCATGAGAAACAATTCTATAAGATCAATATAAGTCTTGGTGTGGCTACCCTAACTTAACTTGTCTTTAAATATTTTCTCTTTGTTAAGGTGCATCTGAATTATATTAGTTTCAATATCATCAGATGCCTTATGCTGACAGTCATCTAATAACTTATATATTGTTTCCCCTAATGAATATATAAGTTATCAAGATGAGGTCAAACCAATTTAATGAAATGATATCATATAATCTGTGCATATTTTCTGACTTATCAGCTTAGAGATTAGATAATTGACATAAAGTAACTTAAAAGATCACTTTTTAATTCAAAATTTAAAAAGTAGATAAAAGAGATAGACCTAACCATTTGGAAATTTAATGCAAATCTCTTTTCATACCATGTGTCATATCAGGAGATCTAAAAGGTTGTAAATGATTTTTTAAAAATATTTAATTTATATTTTTTCCTTATTGACACATGGTTTCTTATGTGCTCACATGTCAATTTTTCTCTTTAAACTGCCATTTTCTCTCTCTCCTAACATGCATTGGAAAGCTCTTGCCTAAAAGACAACAGTAACATATGTCATTTGATTTGATTGATTTATGTCTTAATTTGAATATGTTCTATATAAATGAATGTATGTATGAAACAAATCTTCATTTTCTTCATAAATCAAGCCTTTAAAACCTTTTTTTTCTCTATTCAATTTTTTAAAAAAAAAAAAAAGCCAAAGCCTTTATTTCTTAATCATATGGCCAAACGAAAAGTTGAACCCTCCACTTCATCTAGTAAACACACCAGAGATGACTTTGGTTCCTCAAACCAAGTTGTTCAAACCTTAGAACAAACTAGATTAAGCTTATGCCCGCTTAAGATGGTGGATTGGAAAGTTTTTGGTGTTCCTAAATACAAGTTTGATGTGTTGTTTAAATTCCAAGGCTGGGTTAGATTCTTGATTGAGTATGAGATGATTTATGAGCCAGAAGTGGAGGAATTTTATGTGAATATGAAGAAATTGTCGAAAATAGAGATTGAAGTCACCATTAAAGGGCATAAACATAAGCTAAATGTTGAGTAATTAGATAGTGCTATTAATCTTCCTAATGAATGAAACCTAAAGCAAATTCGAGAAAAAGTTTCTACTTTCAAGGTTAAGGAATATCTGAATGAATTATGAGTGAAGCAACATCTAGAAACTAAAGGATTGGTATTAGTTATAGGCTATGGCCATTGGTTAGAAACTAAAGGATTGGTATTAGTCATATCTGAATGAATATGTGTCTCAAATTCATCCGGCATATCATTAGTCATAGGAAGGGAAGTTTTAACTATTTACATCTTTCCCTACTCAATTATAGGCAAATTGGCTTACCCTGTAAGCATCATCTCTTTTGATGTATTTATAGGCTATGACCATTGCCTCTTTCAATTTTTGAGTAATCTTTCTGGATAAAGTTTTGAAGTAATTAGAATGAGTTATGTTCTTCTAGAGGGTTTTGACTGCTCTTACTTTATCTAAACTGGTGACTTTTAAAGCTTTCTTATTGAGTTGAGCTAGAAAATCTTTCAATGACTCACCTATCTCATGTTATGCTAGCAATAAAGTGGCTCATAAACTTTCGGCTCCTTGAAGGATTTTATATCTTATTCTGCTAGTCCATCATACCACCTAATGGGTTCTCCCTCTAAAAACCCCCAGAAGGCCTTGCATAAAACTTTGTCCCAATTTGTTTGAAGCTCAATTGTATGTTTATAATCCAAAATATGAGCCTTGAGATCTATCGAGTAATCATATTTGGTTATTTGAGGAGCTTTAAACTTTTCTAAAACTTGCAAATCTATTTTCCTTTTTTATGACGAGAGAACTGAGAGTAAGGACAAGGTATTTATCATATGGAGACTTCTTCTTTGTAAATTTTTCAACATATTTTCTAACTGCTTCTCTCATGTCCCGAGTATTATGATGACTCAAAATCTCACAGTCCTCCTCTTCCACACTTCAAGACTTGGACTTTTGAGATGCTCTTCTCTCTTTCTGACCCCTTCAAAAGTGATTCTTCCTACTTCTACTTCTTTATTTACCTGGCCTTACCTCGTCGACTTCTGCCTACATTACAAAAAATTTATTTTTTTTCCAACCCAATTTTTTGGTTGGAAAATTTAATTTTGGGGTCGGTAAACAGTATTACCGACCCAATTTTTTAATTTCAGTATTTCTTCTGTCATAAAATTAAATATTATTGATCAAAATTTATTGGGTCAGTAATTACCGACACATTTTTTGGTTGGTAAAATAAAATATTGGGTTGATAATATTTTTAAATAATTAGAAACAAATTATCGACCAAAAAATGCATCAGGAATTTACCAACCCATTCTTGACCAAAATATGGGTCGGTAATTTACCGACTATTTTCTAACCAAAATATTGTGTCACTAATTACGTCATTAATAATAACAATATATATATATATAATAATAATAATAATAATAATAATAATAATAATAAAATTAATATGAACATCATAATTTAGAGAGCGAGTATGAATAAATCCAAAATAAAATATAATACTATAGAACATTCAAATATGTTAAACGTCTCTAACTATTCCTAAGCGAAATCATTAGTATGTTGGGTGTCATCACCGGGATTAGTATGGACTACTCGATTGACAGAGACCATGGCATCAGAAGAGGGTGCTGGCTTAGAAGACACTGCAGGGGCCGTGGCAGAGGGTAATAGATCAGCGGCAGCAGTAGGGTCTGTTGGAGGAGCATGCTGCACATGACGTTGTTGTCGCCACTCCTAAATTCCTGCAACTACATCGCCTCCTTTCTGGGCAATAAGATCTAAGACTTGTAAAAGAAGATTCTCAACCTGTACTACTTGCACCTCAGACAATGGTTGGCCTGGTTGGCTTGGCTGGGCTGGTTGATGAACTGATGTGCTAACAGAGACCCCCTGTGAGGAGTTAGGCTGACTAAATTATTATGATCCCCTAAGGCCCAGCCCATAAATCATCCTCATTTCTAGGGTAGTCTGAAACATCTCCATATAAGCCTGACGATATATATCAACAGGTATTTCCTCCAAATTTAGTGACCTCGGCTCTGTAGGCGTGTTTTCTCGTCTGTGACAGACTCAGCAGAACTCGGCAACTATGACACAAGCTCTTGCAATTAAACATTATTAATTAATAATTTTTAGAAAAAAAAAGATTATAAAATTATTAATGAATATAATATAATATAAAAATTTATACCCTAAATTCCTTTTACCGAAGGTCCACCCATTCTACACTATTGTGTGACATAGCCTATAGAAAATTAGTTTTTATAATTATAATAATATATAAGTAAAAAGCAATAAATGAAAAAAAAAACTTACAAGCTTGTGCTTATGATCCATAGTGGTTCGAGAACCGCCTGAATGACGAGAAGGTCCACTACCCGAACAACCCTTCTTTGATAGTCTGTTATCATGGTTCTTCTTGGCCTGATCCTTCCACTTAGATCCCAGCCATATTCTTTTATACTTGTTCCAAATCCTCCCTGAAATGAAATCAGGCACCTTTCCCTTTTTCTTAAAATTATCACAGGCCTCAAACATGATGTTCTTGTATCAGATATGTGAAAGCTTATTCCATACCTTAAAGACATTATCTACAGTAGAACTTGGCCACTAATATTCACTACAAAAAAACTGACTTTTACTGACGCCAATTCGGCGTCAATAAAAGGAATTTTGGTGTCAGTAAATCAAGTTACTGAAGCCAAACAGCGCTTTACTGAAGCGAAAATTGCGACGGTATTTCCTCCAACAGTAAAAAAAATACTGACGCGAAAAATTAGGCGTCAGTAATTACTGACGTAATTTTGGCATTAGTAATTAATTAATTACTGACCATTTACTAACCAAAATATTGCGTCAGTAATTTTCTGACCCAATTTTTCGCGTCAGTAACATATATTAATGGGTCAGTAATATTTTCTTCAATAACAACACATTAGCGACGAAAAATGCATTTATGAC
>CAOJBK013249247.1:0-11927 GCA_948294925.1 Codiaeum variegatum
ACTATGAATTTGATGCCCCTGTCAAGCTATTGGACAAGCATCTTTATGTAAATAAATTTTTATGAAATTATATTAGTTTTGATTAATTTTATGGAGTTAAAAAATTAGGATTTCAAATGAATTTTTATTTATACCAAAAAAGTTCAGTATTTGTGACGTAATCAATAATGAGTCAATAATTAATTAAAAAAAGTATTGACCCCAATTTTTTAATGTAATTATTAAATAAAAAATTTCAATATTTGTTATGTAATTAATGGATAATTTTATTTGGTCAGTAAGTTAGTGACGTAATATTTTGGTCAGAAATACACTTTTTCATCGCTAATGGGTCGTTATTAATGAAAATATTACTGATTCAATAATTTAAATTACTGACCAAAAAAATTGGGTCAGTAATTGCTGACCCAATTTTTTTGTCAGTAACGGGTCAGCAATTAATTAAAAAAATTACTGACCCCAAAAATTGGGTTAGTAATTACTGACCCAATTTTTCCGGTCAGTAATATTTTTTTACTGACGGAGGAAATATTGACCCCGATTCGGGGTCAGTAATTTTTTTTTTTTTGTAGTGTTATGTGAACCCTACCTATAGATTATGGTAAAATCCAAATCAATATGTTTAGAACATTGCCAAGGATCATTCTAGGAATAGGTGATAAAATTGATGGAGTTAAAACCATTATTTATAGATGAAATAAGATCTTTTATTATAAAAGAATGTATGTCTCACAATTTCAAAAGTTTAATAATAAGTTTTGCAATTGATTTGACAATATAGAATTTTGAAAACAATATAAACACTTTGTAAAGTTCGCAAAAAATAAAGTAAACAAAACTATTCTAACTTTATTTGGTTAAGTTTATAATTAGACAAATTGAGGGATTTATAGATATAAATCTCTTTCCAATTATGATAAGTAATAAAAAAGGAATGATGTTCAAAAATAGGAATTGAAATCTTAGCTTGAAAAATAAGAAATATAATTATTCATATTCTAAAATAAATTAACCAAAAATTGCGTCAATAATTGGGGTCAGTAAAATCAAATTTTTTTTGGATTTAAATCTTAAAAAAGTTAAATCATCCGTCAACTTGAAAAAATAATTCATTTTCAAATTTAATAAAGAACTCCTTTTTCTAATTATGAGAAGTATATGTAGTCTTCCTTATTTTAAAATGAGATTGACTCTTTAACATTTGACTTGTTAACTGTTGACTTTAACTTTTAGAAAATTCTAGAATTTCTTAGAATTCTCTAAAACATTCTTGAATCTTCCTTTATTGATTCAGACTCGAATTGCATAATTCTAAGCATGATAAATAAAATAAATAAATAAACTGAACATGATTATAATTTGGACTCTTAATCTTGATATTGGGCTTTAATAGAATGACTAAGTCCTTCAAAGTTTCTTGAATACAGTTAGAACCAAACTTAAAACTCACAACCCAAATATCTCCAAAATACTTGAATAAGTCTTCAACCAACAATGTATTCTTATTACTTGAATTTCTCTTGATGTTAAATAGGCTAAATATGAATATTGTTTGAGTTGATCCCTTTTTTAAGTTATTTTGATAAAATAGACATGCTTGAAGAACCTTCTTAAAATTTTTATTGTGCACACATTTAAGATCTTTGTGCATGACTCCTAAGTTCTCATTATCTCCTTCTCTACTTTTCCATCTCTCAATTAAAATCTTAGTTCTTTTTTTATTTGATTTCTAGATTTATAAACTCTCTCATATGAGTTTGAAATCATAGATTGATTCCAAGTGCGAGATCAAAAATCGAAAAATGATTCCATATTTTGAAATTTAGCATACAAACTAATTTTGCTTCTGATTTTAGTTTCTTAACTGAAATCAGAAATTTTGGAATTTCAAACCGATTTTCGCTGCCAATTTTTTTTTAATTAATGTTGCTGATTTTGTTTTAATTTCTATTTATTATTTGGATTGGTTAAATTGTTGTTAATTTTGATTTTTTATTCAATTGTTTCTAGTGGCTTTTGATTTTCTTTCAAAATTTTTTTATTGGTGAAACAAAATTAACATTCATCCATTTCATTTTTTCTCTTTCATTCAATTTCTTTTTTTTTTTTTTTTTGGTGATTTTCATTGTTTTTTCTAGGGGATTTGCTCCCTAATATTGAAGCCTTCAAAGTCACAAGAGGGAGAAAAAAAGTTGAAATCTATAATTGGAGAAATAAAATCTAAAAAATTATAATCAATTTACTATAATTGTGAGAGGGGAAAAAAAAGAAAAATTATTTTTTTAAAAAAATATAATTAAATCTTAATAGATTTCATGGATATTAAATACTAGTGGAATGTTAAATTTGATATTTTAGAAAAGAAATTTAAAAAATAAATTAATTGCTCAAGTATGTTTAGTAGGATGGCATGCGAAACAAAATTTGATTACAAATAAAGAGTATTGTAGTCTTTTAAAAAGTGTTTAACTGTGAATTTGGATAGAATGACTAATAATGATCTAATGAAACCAAGCATTAGAGAATTGCTATATCGTTTTCCAAAACCGAAGGACTAAGTAGTGAATTTGACCATATTCTAAATATTAAATTGTAATTTGCCCTTCTAAATATAAAAATATGATCGTTGAAAATTTTTTATTATAAAAATATGAACACATACAATTATGGGTGGCAACATGAGTTGACAAGTCGTGTTCGTGTTATGTCAATATTTACTCATAACACTATAAAGGTAAACCCAAACACAATCTGATAAGTTTATCGTGTCAAAAATTCAAATATTAACGACTTCTTTATTATTCTTGTTAACACAACATGACCCATTTAACACGTTAACTTATAAATAAATCAGATTAAGTTAATAAATAAGATCTCATTAACTCCATATAATGCAATAAATTTGTCATAATATTCACAATAAAATTAAAACTATATAAAAAAAATTAAACATGAAAGAGAACTCTTTAATATTTCAAGGACATGGGTCATAAGATAGGAACAAAAGAATAAAGAGTTTATCAAAATTTAAAATCTTAACATTTGATTTTCTTTTTTTAAAAATAATTTAATATTTATTTATTGTTAAATTAATAATTTAATTTATACTATTTTCGAAGGGATTAGAATTATAATTTTTAAAATTTATTTAAATTCATAATGAATCATAGGGATCATTAATGAATTGGGTTAAATGTGTTAACCCAACAAGACAAGAATTATCAAATGTATTTATTTCGGATTAACAAGTCAACCAACTATCCGACAAGATAATTTTCATGTCATTATTGCGTTGACCCGATAAGGACACTAACACTATGAGCCGAAATCCTAACACGCTATTTTTGTGTGGGTCCGTGTCGTATTATCATGTTGTATTTATTATGGCCATCCCTACATACAAAATATACATGTAACATATATGTCCTATATAGTTGACATATACATAATATATATGTGACATGTATATTATTTTGGTATTTTTACAAAATTTTTAAATATATAGCAAAAAAAATTAAATATATAACGTTTTTCTAATTACTTTCATTTGTTTTAATCCCTCAAAAAAAATTTTCAATGTTTTTATTCTTTTTTAAAAATCCCTTAAACAAACTATAGGTCACAAATATATTGATAAGGCCCACAACTAACTCAACAAGTAGAAGGACATCTATTAAATATTTTATTTTATTTTGGTGTTTTCTATATTGATTTGGACATTTTTACTTTTTCAAAAAGAAAAACAAAAGATTATTTTGTTAAAAAAAGTGCTTTATATTTTTTAATAATTATTATTTTTAATAATTTTTTAAATGCTTAAAAAATTTTATAAAAAAAATAATTTATTTTACATAAAATAATGATTTTAGTAAAATAAAAATTAGTTTCATAATTATGAAATCTAATTATTTTATAAAAATTAATTTTTTTCTCATTTTTTATGCATTATGCTATTTTTTATAAAATTTATAAATATCTAAATGTATAATAATATTTTTACCATTTTAATATTTTTTTATTAAAATATTTTTTTATATACTTGAAGTTTTTTTACACATATAAGAAAAATAATTTAAAAATAATTTAATTTAAGAAAAATACAAATTAGAAAATTAATTTTTCCTAAAAAATGTCATTTTTTCGTTACTTTATTTTAAAACAAATAACAATAAAAAACACCTTGTATTTTCTTGAAAAAAAATAGCCCTGTAAAACAATATTTTTTGTGATAGTTTTGATATGGTGTTAGTTTTATAATTAATTTTAAATTTTCATCTAATTTTAAATTTTATACTCATCAATTGGCAAAGTTTATCATTTTATTACCTTTCATTACTTTGACCACAACAAAATGAGTATAATTTAGAAAATACCAAAAAAGGAAAAAAATTAAAAAAAAAAAAAAACAATGCATGGCTGTATTATCCTTTTCTGGTTTAGCCAGCTGGTTTTAGTTACTTCCCTAATTAACTTTTACCCAATTAATTACCTATTTAACACTTCCTCTCTAATGTCTTTTTCATATTTTTAATTAATTAGCTTTTTGTTGCAATAAGAAATACTAACCATGTCTAAGCTCATGAACATCCTGATGGTTCTCGCCCTTGTTCTCAGCTTGGTTGTTACTCATGATGCTCGCTCTACCCCTGCCGTTGCTGTTGATTCTCTGGTAAAAATTTAAATTTCTTTTGATATATTTCAAATATTCTTTTTCCCTCAATACTTCAAATATATTTGGTTAATAAATTAATTTTTTTTAATGATATTGATACAATAAAGTTCAAAAGTTTTTTTTTTTTCCTTAAATGAGGTCTGTAATTGATTTGTGGTCTCATTTTGTTAACAAATCAGGATAAAGGTGAGGTTGATGAGAGCTGTGAAGGTTTAGGAGAAGAGGAATGCTTGAGCAGAAGGACTTTATCAGCTCATTTGGATTATATCTATACACAATCCAACCCCAAACCATGAGCTGCTTTTGTGACTTGTTTATTTGCAATTTAGTCATGACATAAATCAATAATGATGCAATTATATGTATTTGCATCCGTTCCTTAATAATAAAATAGATTATATTAGTAATCATGTTTCTGTGCTGATTATTTGTAAAAAAATTAATGACTAAAAATATAATGCAAATTCATCATTTATAAATTGATAGTTAAACATCAGAATTCAGATGATGGAAGAAAAAACTAATCATTTATCCCCAGCAAGTTTTTTTAAACATAATTACTGAACTTGAATTTATTATGAAAGGATTTTTCAGCCCAAAGTTCAAATGGACCTAGATCCTAAAACAGGCTTTGAAAATCAAAGGAAAAATCCTGTACAATATATTTTTTTAAAAAATTTATTTCTGCCTAGAGACTGAAACCTTGACACCAACAAGATTTCATATAACATTTCTGTAGCAAGCTTTACCAAAATCATCAATTACTTGACCAAAATTTTCTACAATATCCACTTTGTAGCAGGCTTGTAAATGGAGCATTTAGTTCATCCATTTCCCAACTGCATCTTGGAATCTATATGTAAAAGAAGTATCGATTTGTAATATCAGTAAAAACTTGGGGTGGAATTGAACTAGGGACTGAAGTTAGAAAGTGAGAATTGTGCTTTTGGCTGATCCCTTTGCAGTTCATCATGCAGCCTGAGATAACATTCAGGTTTTGCTACAGCTACAGCACCCAAAACCTGCACAATCAAGAACAGAGCAACCTGATGTGTAATTCATTTTTCACTACTGCATGAAAACCTGCCTAATCAGGAACAAATCAGGAACAGTTGCCTGAAACCTCCCAAGGAGTATTCTCCACACTAAAGAAACACTATTGGTTTTCCTTTTGGTATATTTGCCCTATTCACAATATGCATCCTTTATTGAATGCAAGAATTTCAAATCTTGAGATCTGTTCAGTTTTAATCCTTGTACAAGATTAATAAATGAAACCCTATACTCCTAGCATATCATACAACCAGAAGCAGCAGCTGTGTTAAACCATAAAAACAACAGATAACTACAGTGATCGTATCACCAAGAAACTCCTCAAAATGCTGAAACCTAATAGGAGCAGAAGGCGATATTGAATTAAAACAAAGCACAACAAACTGTCTTGTTCTTAAAATTTTACCAATTACACTAGGTGAAAGTCCCATTACACAAATGTTCATGGAAAAGTGAACATTATCTTGGATTTCAAGTGAAATAAATTCCATTCAGAAGCATCAATCTAACAAAAATAAGAGGGAGCCATGAATTCCTAAAGCTAAAGCCAACAATAAGAAATGAGATTTTGAGCTCAATATACATACAAAATATCTCTGTCTAGACGGCTAGAACAGCTTGGCGATCAACTTAAGCAGCTAAGAGAACCCTACTGCTGCCCAGAATATGTAAATACAAGGCCAGACATATGGTAACAATAACAGATGACTTTGCCCCAAAGTATCTAATAACCTCAAGTCCCCTGTCCACAACCTCTTCATGAACTACATTAAGACTTCTTTTCAAACAATCACATATCTTCCACAATAAGATCTCCACAACAGACCTCATTGTTTCAAAAGTCACCCTCCCAGTCACATCAAGCACAAACTTCCTATTGCCTGGCACAGCCAAAGCTGAGGAAACCTTGCCAACCCATCCACCACTCTGAACCGCTTCGAGTGAGTTTCCCTCTTTCAAACACACTTCTTGCACAAGAGAATCATCGTTGCTAGCAGATCCTTCGCCCTGCTCAACAACTGAACAGGAAGAACTGGATTTTGAATTTGGATTAGTCGAATAAGAACTTGTCAACACTTGATGAGATGTTTTGACAAGCGTTTCAATAGCACTATTGCATACAGCGACCAGAACGTCCCTCATATTGCTTTGATGCTTGGGATTAGTCAAGCCAGAGAACAACTCATCATAAGTGTTGATATTCATTGTCTTATCGAGATAAACAGCAACTGCTGTGCTCACAAACTTCTGAATGCAATCAGCTATAAGCTCCTTACACCGGTCATCACAAACCACAGCAACCCATCTAGGCACATCTGATGAGCTTGACTCAGTTTGAGACACACCAGCCCCAGCTTCAGAATAGAACCCCAGAACCAAATTCCTCGCAAAACTACCAACAACAACAGAAACAAACCCAGTTCCAGCATTTGAAAACAACTTATCCATGACCTTATCAGTGAGACCCAAATTCTCCGAACCTGAAGCCAATTGAATATCATTTATTGACTCCATTCTATACCCTCTAAGAACCCCAACTGTCAAAGACTGAAAAACCCTAGTCAACGACTCAGAGACCTCATTCGATTTAGCAATTTTGGAAATTTGCTTCAAACTATTTGGAATTTCATCAGAATCAGACTGCAGAAACAGCTTCAAGTCCTTAGAAATAATGCCAATCACATCAGCTGAATCAGCAACCATCTCAGCAATAGCAATTAGCGCTCCCATAAGTCTCATCAATCTCCTCCTTTTTCTAACGACCTTATAAACCCCATAACCAGAGACACCAAAAACAGCAAACCAAATCAACCACTTCTTTCTTCTCTGAGAGAAATGGAAACCTTTTTTGACCAATTGAAAATCCATCCCCAGAAACTTGGAAACCTAGAGATTAGAATTGCAGAATTGGCGATGAGCAAAAATAGGATTATATATAGTGGGCGATGTAGGGCAATAGAGGATATAGTTTAGAGAATCGAGGAATTTAGGGTTTCATTTGGTGTTTATAGTTACAGTAAGAAATCATTGTTAAAATTGAGGATCAAAATTTATGATTTGTATTAATAAAAGTCAAGGAGAAATTGAATACAAAATTAAAAGCCACATGACCTAAAGCGAAGAGTCGCAGAAAAGTCTCAGAGAAGGGAAGAGAGAGGCAAGAGTTGACGTTAAACGGGACAAATGCTGTTAAATATAGCCGCTTATAATTGGTTGTTAGGCAGTTTAAAAAAAAAATTGGTTGTTGAAGCTCGTGCCTCGAATCTTGTGATATGGATTTTGATTTTTTTTTTCTTTTCCTAAAAGGGTACTTGCCGCCTAATATTTTATATTGACTGACCAATTCTCCCACTTATGAATCAAAAGAAAATGAAAGACCAATCAAATATGCTGAAAATGAACACATCAGCTAGTGACGGAGCATATGTCGTTGAGTAGTTGCCGCTCAACTTTTCGAAATATCTATAATTATATGTTAAATTATAAAAATTTTAACTTTTATATCATTTGAAAATAAAAAAATTAGGAGCAATTAACTGATTTTTAAAAGATTAAAAGTTAATATTTTAAATATTTATTCCTCTAACTCAAAGTTTTAGCTACGCCATTGACATCAACATGTGATTATAAGACTTCGATATGCCAGGCTATCCATTCACGTGGAAAAATGGAGACGCTCTCCTAAATAGATTGAGGAATGGATTGACTAAATGGTTGCTTCTTTATCTTGGGTTTCTTTGTTTCCAAACCACAAAGTTCACAACATCATGGCTCCTGCATCTGACTATTCAGGCTTGTATCTCAAAAATTTTGAATGGAGATATGCTATCTTGGTGAAGCATTTTCATTTTGAAGTGCCTTGAGGAGGATTGCGAGGGAGTTATTTATCAAAGCTAGAATACTTATCCAAATGCTAATATTTCTCAAAGAATAGCCTAATGTTCATGAGTTTTATCTGATTGGGGAGTAGCTAAAACTCATAATTTTAAAGCAAATATGAACAAGCATAAATACAAGATGGAGTCTTTAAGAGGGAGTAGGGATCAACATTCGATTTTTGAATTCAAGCAGGCTTATGATAATTATTTCAATATTCGTCATCAATAAGAAGAGTATTGGAGACAGCAGGTGAAACAATTCTAGCTTAGGCACTCTGTCTCGAATTCTAAGTATTTTCATTTATCTGCCAGTGCTAGGAAAAAGAAAAATACATTGCTACAATTAAAAGATGATTCGAGTGTTTAGAGAGGGTGGGATTCGGGTTTGGATACTATGATTCTAAATTATTTTGCCTTTTTATTTTTAAGTGTAGGTTCTAATGAAGCAGAAATGTTTGATTGTATTCTCCCCTCTATTTTGGAAGAGCAAAATGATTTTCTTATGGCATCTTTCGCAGCTGATGACGTGAAGGTAGTTGTATTTTTCAATGCAACCCGATAAATCTTGGGTAAAGATGGCTTATACCCGAAATTTTTCCAGCAATATTGGCATATTGTAGGTACTACAGTAGTTGAAGCTTGTTTATTCTACATTTGGACTTTCTTCTTCCCCTTTGATTTAAATGACACTTTGGTGGTTTTAATCCCAAAGAAATCATAGCCTGAAACATTGAAGGATATGCAACTCATTTCTCTCTATAATGTCTTATACAAAGTGGTAGCCAAAATGCTTACCTCTAGATTGAAAGTGGTGTTATCTTCTTGTATCTCCATGTCTCAAAATGCTTTCCTTCCAGGTCACTTAATTACCGACAACATTATGATAGCTCACGAAGTCATTCACTGCCTTCGTCGAAAAACCCAAGGGAAAAAGGGTTATGCTGCTTTGAAAATCGATATGAGCAAAGCCAATGATTGAGTGGAATGGGCTTTTCCTGAGCAACATGATGCTTAAAATGGGTTTCAAATCTGAGTTTGTTTCTTTCATTTTTTTTTATGTATCTCTATTGTTCAATATTCCTTTTTGGGTGGTGGTCAGGAAATTGGACCAATTATCTCCCCTAGAGGTCTCAGGCAAGGGTGTCCTCTTTCACCCTATCTCTTTTTGATATGTGCAAGCCTTTCAACTTTACTGAAGTGGGAAAAAGATATAGGATTTCTCCATGGCTATTGAGTACCGCCTCAAGCCCCATCCATCTCCAATTTATTTTTTGTAGATGACTGTGAAGCCCAGCCTAGGAAGGCTGCTAGCGCATCATCGGGTTTCTGGCCAGGGAAACCGATCGCGGGGGGTTGGATTACGCATGGCGTCCGTGGAATACATTCTCACTTTAGGTTAACTCCTTATGAGTCTGTTGGATGCATTGTGTGAGTATTAGTTACCTCTTAATAATTTTAAAAAATTAGTTATTTTTAAGGTGGTTAAGAAATTATTTAACTCCATATAAAAATATGATTTTGCCCAATTTTAGAAAAAGCAAGCCTCGAACCAAAGGATGGATCTGGACGCTCGTGATTGATATAAAAGCCATTTTTTTAGAAAATAAGTTCATTTTCCTCAACAATTTTGGCTTAAAACATCATATGATTTTGGTCAAAGAGGTTTTGAATGTATGCATGGCATATTAACATGGTGCATGAACAGAATAAAACATTTGAAAATGATGCATGAACATGTTATATCATGAAATGGTAGAAGTAATAATGAAAGTGATAAATGAAAAACAAATAAAAATAAATATAAACAGGGATCCTTTCTCTAGCCCAAAAATGGTACTATGGAAGGCACGCATCTCTAATAGCATATCAAATAAAAATAAAGATGATAATAAATAAAATTATACATAAAATAATAGACAAAACAAAGGGGATCCCTCCTCTAGCCATAAGGCATAGGAAGAGCACACATTCCCCAATAATAACATATTATATAAAAATTGAGGATGTATGCCTTATAGCATGTACTTTGTATATATATTTGTAATCTTAAACCTATTATGGCTTATAATATACATGTTTCATTTAATGAATGCCTTCATTTTAGTGTTTAACGTATATATGTTCCATAAGTTTTATGTGAGAGAGTATATTTTGAAAGAGTTTAGGAATATGGAGGCAGATTCTCTTTGCCATAGACTTTAAAGCAAGTTCATTATCATAGGGTTATTGGTAGGAACATCATTAATCTATGAAGACAGTCACCTCTATTGTCATCTATGACAAGTATAAGATACTTGTTGTTGTGGAGGTAGTGAGTCTCATGCTACAGACATGGGATGTCTTGATAACATGTGGACATGCTCATGTGATGATTAAGTCGAACAGTGACACTAGATGATAGATACATGCATTTTATCCACTAGTTAATATCTTATCATCTAGATCATAATTGTGCATATGATCCTTGGACTTGAGGCAACATGTTATCAAACATATTGGTGGTTATAGGTTATTACTACTTACATATCAATATTATCCAAGTATTGGTATATGGCATGTGGTGGCCATAATCATTGATATGTTGAGATAAGTGATCTCTAAGAAAGGATTCATTAACTTGGGTAAATAAAGAAGGAATCCTATAACTTCTGGATATTCTTGATACTCAAATCCTTGGCCAAAGTAGTTAAGATTCACTAGAAATAGTTTTTAGGAGGATTCGATTTATCCATAACTAAGCTGGATAGAAGTCATATGATCTAGCAAATAGAATTTTTACTATTCCATGACCCTGGCTAAGATCTAGAATCTATAATGAAGGGATTCGAGTTCACGATAATTATGATCAAGAGTTCTATGCAATGTCAAGGATACGATCGCCGACATCCATTTCTAATTACATAACCGTGACATGTTATGCTAGACTTTACTCACGATTTATGGGATGGAATGTGCAATGGGATTACACACTTTATGGGAAGAAAAAAGTTTTCTTTATCCCATTGCTAATTAGAACATGAACCTAGTAAGTCACATACCATATAACATTTCCGATTAGTTTGTATGAATCATATTAATGATTAATTAAAGAGTTTAATTAATTATTAATGATGATTGAATTAAACTTTTAATTAAATTTACAAAAACCCTATCATGTCTTGAAGTTTAATTCATAAAGGGATTAATTCATTTATGTCAGAGTTTGTATAAGATACAAATGGCCAGGACTAAATGAAATAGTTTTGGACAAACACAAAAATTAATTAAGTTCTACATGAGATGTAAACTTAATCCACATTAAATGTTGTTAATTAAGGATAAAA